>PVKS010004461.1:0-93028 GCA_004027875.1 Aplodontia rufa | reverse complement strand
TTTTTTTTTTTTTTAAGAGAGAAGGACAGTGACAGAGAGAGAACCAATTTTTATTGAGTTTTTCACATTGCTTTCGTTGCTCTGACACTAGGAGTACTCTTTTAGCCAAATATTCTAGGGTTTTTTTTTTTAAGAGAGAAGGACAGTGAGAGAGAGAGAACCAATTTTTATTGAGTTTTTCACATTGCTTTCGTTGCTCTGACACTAAGTTGTGTATGTGGGTGCTGGGGTTTGAACCTATGTACTTGGGCTTGCAGGGCAAGCTCAGAAACTGCCAAGCCACCACTCCAGCCTGTTGGGGGTCTGACCTTCACTCCATTTCAACAGCTGCCCTAGAGTGCTCTTGTGACTATTTGCATAAGTTCCTTCCGGAAGGGCTGCTAGGTCGTGCTTTGTTAAAGATTAGGGTGGGTTAGAATGTCTTAACGACAGGTTGTTCCCTAGTTTTTGTCTGTACCCTAGTTTTTTTGTCTGTACTCGAAATCTGCATAACCCCTGGCAACTCCCTTAAGATTATAAAAAGAAATGTAGAGTTTGAATAAAGTGAGACTGCTCCACCTGGATCTCCTGCCTGTGTTCTTTCTCATCCCCAGCCCGTCCCTCAGGTCAGAAACCTGCTGGACTGGGGCACCAGCCCCCAAATATTCTAGCTGAAAGAGAGTTAACTGATTAGAAAAAAATAATATCAATAGGCACAATAATAATTACATGTATGCATTATGTCTTCATGCAAACTATCTGTAATATTCTGCAAAGAAATTTCATGAGAAAACTACTGACACTTGCTGGTGGTCATAAGGAGAGGCTCTATAGATTTCCAATGTACTAGGTATTGCGCAAAGTATTTTATATACAGTATGAACTCCACTCTTCACAAAAATCTAAGAAGAAACCTATGATTATTATTTTTTAAATTTATTTTTTATTAATTTATTTACATGTACTTGATATCGGGGTTAATTTTGACATAATCGTACAAGCATGGGATATAATTTGTTACAGTTCAGTCCCCAGAACTTCCCCTTTCACTCTCCTCGCCCTTCATTATTCTTATTTTACAGATGAAAAAAACAGCGATTTAGGAATAATTATTGCCCAGAGGTGATCCTAAAAATTATAGTTAAAGTTTCATCAGAGTCTACCTCGTTTTAAAGTACATTCTTACCTCCTCTATGTGACATCCAGGCAACTCCTTGACAATGCATATAAAGTTATGCAAGAGTACCAATTTGAAAATGAATTGTTATAATTTCAAAAAAGCTAGTTCTACTTTTCTGTTAAAAAAAAGTCATCATTATCAGTAATAAACATCTGCCAACTTCCCCCAAGGACTCAAATTTCATTAATGATATTGTGTTTAAAATTCCTCATGCATGGCCAGTTAGTGGTCACTTTGATTCAAAATGTGGACCAACAGGAAGAACAGCAAAAGGCAACAATGCTGTGGTTTCGATGCAAAGCACAGGTTGAAAAAGTAATTTATTTTTGAAAAGGCATGATGAACAGTTTTCAGGATGAAATAATGAGTGTTAAATTAGGCTTTTAATATCCTGAAGAAAGGAAGTTTCATAGAGTGACCAAATATAATTTTGTTTCAGATTTTCTTCTTTTATGTTAGCATTTGTTCTAGAATAGCCAGTTGTTTACCTTTAGTGGGCTTCTGAAATTAAATATATTAATTCCAAAAGAGAAGGTTTTGTAAGATACTTCTATTGTTGGTGCATTTGTATCTTCATCTATAATGTCCTTGCAGAGTCCAAGAGTTAAATAATAATGTGGGGGTTGTACCCTTTTAGAACCAGGTGAAATGGCAATTATCAAAGTGCCAGGGTCAGCATAAGGCCAAGTATCTTTTCTTGAATTAGCATGTAAAAGGAATGTGGGCAAATTAACTGGGTATGACTCAAACTCCACTTATTTGCTGCTGGGTACACATATTTCTAGAGCCAAATTCATATCTAAAAATGGATCTCTTTGTGGGGTCCTATAAAAATGCATTTCACATTCTTGGTCATTGGTGTGCATAATAATAAAGCTCACATACATTTGGTACTTATTATATACCAAGCTCTAGTGCTTTACATATATTATTTCTTTCTCACAATAATCATATAAGAAATTGATTTCCTTAGAATTCCCTGAAGAAAAAAGGAACCACTCTTAAGTATTTTTTTTGCAACTTGGGTAATACAGGGAATTGATAATTATGAAATTGTTAGAAATGTTGAAGGTATAGTAGGTTTTAGCCCAGATCTCCGAAAGTAATTCCTAGAGAAACACCAAACTAGCCCACTATGAAAACCACTACTTTCAAGGTCACTGGAGCTAGCCAATTCAAGAACATGTCCCAGAACCAAAATCCAGATTCAAGAAGCTGTTGCACATACCACTGCTAGCACTGCCTTTGACACTCAGGAAAATGGATAAAGGACGCTGAGATCCTGATACCGATTCAACCTCTCCTCTCCAGAATCTTTCTTGCCAGCAGCAAAAGAACCAAGTGAGGCAAGATGATGGCCTCCTCATATCCACCTTCCAAATTTCAAACAAATTTAAAAAATGACAGAATCAAAACCATAATCAAATGCCAGCTGCCAAAAGTTCAGAGAAATGCAGATTTTAGTTTTCCAACCTCTGCTGAGGTGGAAAGACCCACAGAAGGAGGTAGAAAGTGAGATAAGCAAGGCAATACACATTATTCCAGGTGGAAACCAATATATTCATCCTTGCACCACCCTCAAAACTTGGTAGGTAAGGAAACTGAGGCATAGAAATGAATATTCTAGCTGCATTGCTTGCCAAAGGTGAAATTTTTTAAATGATAAAAAACTCCAACAAGGTTAATTATGAAAGAATCAAAGTCCTCACATACTAATGGATTGTTGATGACCTTTATAACATCAAAGAAAATCCATTTTCTCAGAGGGATCCAGCAAAACTCTTGAATTTTGCTTTTTCTGAATCTCAACTATTAATTCAGATTCTATTAGATGCAACTGAGGTGGTATTTTGGCGTGGAAAACCAGAAATATTCAGGGACCCAAACCCAGATGAACACCCATTAATTGCTTAATTCAAACCTAAATCTCAAACTTTACCACTAAAATGTGTCAAGGAACACTTTCCAAAGAAAATGTAATCGTTTTAGTCATCTGTTTTTCACTATTGTGGCTAAGAGACCTGACAAGAAAAATTGTAGGAGGAAAAGTTTATCTGGGGGCTCATGGTTTCACAAGTCTTAGTCCAAAAATGGCTGGCTCCATTCCCCAAGGCTCAAGGTGAGGCAGAACATCATGGTGGAGGGGCGTGGTGGAGGAAAGTGGCTCAAGGCATCATACCAGAAGCAGAGAGAGAGAGAGAGATTCCACTTGCCAGATATAAAATATGTACCCTAGGGACTCACCTCCTCCATCCACACCCTTCTTGTCTTCAGTTAATGCCCAGTTAATTCCTACCAGGGGATTAATTTGCTGATTGGGTTAAGGTTCTCATTACCCAATCATTTCACCTCTATGCCTTCTTACATTGTCTCTCGCAAGAGTTTTTGGGGACACCTTACATCCAAACCATAACAGTGATCAAACCTCCAGAGAAGATAGAAAAAACTACTTCTGATCTCTTAGTTCAAAGCATAGGTAACAGAGACACTTCCAAGTTTTTACTAAGCTCATTTATATTCCCACCAGGCTCTCCTTTGTAGTTAGGCACAGGTCTTGCACGTTTTGTCCAGCGGGAGCTGGGGGACAGTGATGTGCATTATTTGCTGGTCCAACCACCTGTCCTGTGATGTCAGGCTATGTATTGAAAATGGTGGTTTCAAAAGGTGGAAGAAACCTGGGCTTCTCCTGAATGACTGTCAATCTTATTGGATGTGAAAACTATTCATTTTTACAATTTAAGCCATTGCAGTCTGGAACTGTTCGTTATTGCGACAGTTGGCTGACTGGACCTTTACCTACCACTTTTTTTAAGCAAAGACAAAGTTAGATCTGGAAGACCTCACAGTCTGGGGCAGAGGCAAGCCAAGTTGAATTTTCAGGGAAGCATGAAAGAGGACATTATCCTATGGATAGTCTCTGTGTCATGGCATTTTACCTACCTTCTCATCAATATTATTTCAGTTTTCAACAATTCATCAAGATTTGGCATTCCCCTTGCTTTGCTTCTCAGGTCAGGGCAACAAACCTATACACTGTGTTGGAAGAGTGAAAAAAAAAAAACTGAAATGGACTACAAGATAAAAAAGACTCTACCCAAAATTGATAGACCTATGGAAAAAGTTACCCTTCCATGTGCTGAAATCAGATCCTTAGAATCAGCTCTCTGCCACCAGGGGTGGGAAGGAGCAGCTAGGAAGGACAACAGGGAGAGAGTGAACTCAGGCTCGCTCTCCTCAGATGGCTGGTGATCACTGAGACATAATGCCATGATGAAGTTCCCTTTCTGTGCTCCAAAAGCACATGAACAGGAAACCAGATTTCGCCTCCCTCAGAACATAACATAAAAGCCTCCTAAAAGCACCATTTACATACCATAGCAAATATGTTCATTGTAGATCACTTTTAGTTGTTCATTAAGCCAAATCCCCTGGGGACCTTTTATGCCAATGCTTTGGAAATTAGTCCTTGTTACTTTATGTAATAGAAAACAATAAAGCTCAGTGCCTGGTATACTTTTCTGTAATTTGAAAGTGGGACTCCCAACCTCAGGTCCTATCTCCAGGCCTCTCAATGGCCTCAGAGGTAATGATGGGAAACTGCACTATTTTCATTATATCAGAAAACCTTATAGAAATGGGACATTTAACTTATACCTTATGAGCTAACTACAGTGCCGAGGGTCTGGGCTTTGACTGAGATTACATCAGTTCAGTGGAATAATAGGTTGTCTCACAGGATAATTGATTATTTCATGCTATTTGGAAACTCTGAATAATAGTCATTTAATGTCTCTGATTAGTCTAAATGGGATAAAGTAATCACCCAATAAGACTTTCATAAAGAAGGAATGGTCTCCATAGTTCCGGCAAGGTGGCACACACCTGTAATTCCAGTGACTCAGGAGGCCAAGGCAGGAGGATAACAAGTTCAAACCCAACCTCAGCAACTTAGCAAGGTCCTAAGCAACTTAGCAAGACCCTGTCTCAAATAAAAAATAAAAAAGGCTGGGGATGTGGCTCAATGATTAACGCCCCTGGGTTGAATTCCTGGTACCATGAAAGAAACAAAGAAAGAAAGAAAGAAAGAAAGAAAGAAAGAAAGAAAGAAAGAGAGAAATGTACTCCATATAAGAAATAATTAACAACAGTTTAACAATCCAGCCAAAAAATAAAAACAACCTGCATGTATATCAACTGACAAATTGATAAACAAAATGTAGTACATACAATGAATATTATTCAGTCATAAAAAGTGTTAGACTGGTTGGGGATGTGGCTTCAGTCAAGACACGGAGGCCATGCCAGCTGGCTAAGGGGCAGGGCAAAGGGCAGCTTGCCGGCGAAAAGAACAGCCAATTGGGATGCTGGTGGACAAGCTCCCATGGATTGATGGATCCACCAGCCAATCTCTGAAGGACCAACCCCATCATCAACTTCCTCCCAGTTAACCGGCAAAACCAGCTGCCTGGCGAAGGTCCAGCGTCATTTTCTCTGCGTGCCATTCTCCCTGCTTGGGGCCCATTTCCCCTGCTGGCCGTCACTTCCAATGCCCGCCCTCATTATGGCAGCGAAGGTGGAATTGGCCTGAGAGCAACAAGTCCCAATAAACATCTCCACCTGAATTTACCATCATTATTCTTTTTTCTTATTTTTTACAAAAAGGAATAAGAAATGACACATTATATAACATGAATCAACCTCAAAATACATTATGCTTAATGAAAGAAACAAGTCACAAAAGATCATATATGATATGATTCCACTTACATAAAATATCTTCCAGAAGCAAGTCTATAGTGATAAAAAGTAGATACCTAGAACTGATAAGATAGTGGAGGATGACTGTTAATAGGTATGAGATTTTTTCTTGAAGGTGATAAAAAATTATATTATGGAGGTTGTTACACAGCTCTGTAAGCATATTAAAACCCATTGAATTGTACACTTGAACAGGTAAATCTTATGATATATGAATTATATGTCAATAAAGCTATTCATAATTTCCAGAATCATTCATTGAATTTCATATTATCTATATAACTTTGCGCAAAATTTGCCTGAATTAATAAAATCTAATGGCCTGGGTATAAAATTAGGATCTTGTAAATAAACAACATAAGCAAATAGCAATTGTATATTTTCTGTGAGGAGAGATTGCTGGAAGTTAAGCCATCTCTCCCCACTTGTATTGGAACCTCTCTTTGCACTTTGTTCCTTACTTAAGACCGTATGTTGTATTGCGCCCACCAAGGGCATAGCAACACGTAATCTAGGGGAACCATAGACATGTAGAGGGGAGGAGGAGGAGAGGTGGAGGGAAGAGGATGGGAGAGGGAGGGAAGATAGGAAGGGATCTAGGGAGGCGATCAACAGTGGGACTACTCTTTACCCACCACCTCAGAAGTCAAATAATATTTATGCAATCATTTAATTCTGGAACACTCACAATCTTACACATACACACACACACACACACACACACACACACACACACACACACACACATATGGAGAGAGAGATATTTGTTATTTGTTATTGGGGCATAATACAGAAGAATCAAGGGACTGGGGTGTGGGCCACACCAGGGTAACTATGGTTTAGGATCAAATGCATATTAAATTGTTGCTTTATACACATTTATGATTGTACAACAACTCAACTCCTTAACCAAAAAAAAAAAAAAAAAAAAAAACTCTTGTGAGATCAGACTGTGGCTCAGCAGAAGCTGTTCCTCAGAGACTTCACAGGTCTTCACTTCCTTGGAGAGAATAAGTCCTGCAGCCCTTTAGCCACCCCAGGCCACCCCCCTCTTGGGGGTTTTCTCTTTTCTGTTTTCAGACAATCTTTCCTTGTACTAGATCTATACATTTAATATCTACCAAAGTTATCAAAAGGCACAAAAGCATTCTCCTAATTGTTAAGCTGTAAGTCAATTGTGAAAATTTCAGAAAATATATAAAAGGGTAAAAAAGAAAACACAACCACTACCATCACCTAGTAATAATCCTTGTTAATATTTTGGATCATTTCTTTGCAAGATTTTATGTGTATGTACAAATGTGTGTTTGCATATTTCTTTCTAAGCTCTTTCTATACATATACATATACTCATGTATTTTAGTTGAGTTCATACTATAAATTCATTTTTGTAGATTATAACAATCACATAACTAGTTTTCTTGATGGCAATGGCTGCTAAAAGCCTAGTGTCAAAAGCACAAAACCTTACAGTGTTTCTGTTGTGAACAAAATACTTCTAGTTTAATTTTGCTTTTCTATTCAAATTTATTCTGTCCTACTTTCCGTGTTCTCTTATTTCTATATTTAATCCAATTTTGTTATATATATTTCTATAAAACACTCTAAAGGATTTCTAAAATAAACAAAACTTTTTCCATCATTACTACTGTAGTTTCATTCTTGAATGTCCCCCAATGGCTTAGTGTTACAAGATGGGTCCTTAGGCTGTGGCAGTATTGGGAGGCAATGGAACCTTTAGAAGTGGGGACTTGCAAGGACGTTAGGTCACCAGGGGTGTGCCTTTGAAGGAGATTTTGAAATTCTAGCCACCTTCTTTTTGTTCTTTGTTTTCTGGCCACCATAAAGTACACAGGCCTTCCCTGATACACACTCTGACCATAATGTACTGTGCTGCCACAGGCCCAAGGCAACAGTCAGGTCCATGGCCTGAAACTTCTGTAACCATGTGCCAATAAACTTTTCCTCCTTTTAAGTTGATTATCTCAGGTATTTTGTCACAGTAACAGAAAGTTGAACAACAACTTCTTAAATTTATAGTTCAATAGTGTTAAGTATATTCACATTATTGTGAAACAGATCTCAGAACTTTTTCATCTTGGAAAAAAAATGGAAACATGGTCATGTGACCTTCTCTTCTGTCTAATGCCTCTTTGTCTCTGACTTTTTTTTATTTTTAAAGAGAGAGGAACAGTGAGAGTGAATCAATTTTAGTTTTCATGTGGCCTTCATTGCTCTGACACTTTGTTGTGTAAGTGGTGCTAGGGTTTGAACCCTTGTACTTGCACATGCCAGGCAAGTGCCATAACTGCCAAGCCACTGCTCTAGCCCCTTTGTCTGACTCTTATAAGGAGCTTCGTCATTGGATTTAGGGCCTACCTGAATAATCTAGGATGATCTCCTCAGTTTAAATTTGCAAAGTCCTTTTTTAAAAAAGCAACCTTCACAGGCCCTGGGGACTAAGTTGTAGACCTATTTTTTGGGGGATTGCCATTTAACCCACTATACTTTATTTCCAAACTCTTGTCTCAAGCGATTGTGATAGGGGCATCATTATTCCGTGTTTACAAGTGAGGATACTGAAGTTTAGAAAGAATAAATACTGGCAAAGTATCCTGGAGAACGTTAAGGCTCGCTGATGCCTATAGACAACATTGGTAGAATCTATCCGTGCCTGGTCCATCTACACAGTATAAATCATCCTCAGACAATAAATACTATCTTCCTAGTGTACCCACCAATCTGGATTTAAAAGAAGTAAAAGTCTTTGTAAAGGAAGATTTAACATCCTCAGTAATACTGTCAAGTAAATAGATATATTCTTTTTATAATCAATTCCCAATAGGTATCAACATACCCTAAATCAAAATATCATGCAATGCTCCAAAAGTGACTTTTTCTATTTTCTTATCCCCCCAAAAAAGACACATTTCTTTAGCTTAGTCTAATTTATTCTCTATGCACTTGTTAAGATTCTACTATAATTTATGCTATCATATCCCTTAATGTCCTTCTTCCTCTGTTGTGAACATTTTTATTTATAGCAAGGACACATATGAACTTACACAAAAATAAGACATAAAATTATTCTGGCATTCTTTATCTCCTAGATAATTTTTTGTGTGTGGTGCTGGGGATTGAACCCAGAGTTTCATGCATGAGAGGTAAGCACTCTACCACTGAGCCTTATCATATCCCCACTTCCCTCCTTGATAATTTTGAAATCTAATTTATTGAACATTCCTTTGCTTAAATTTTTTAAGTTAAGTAGTATTAAAATTTCATATAACTACAATTGGTTATTTCTAAAAAATATTTTTACAATTCATTTATAGGAATGATTTGCTTCAGTGTCTGATTGAACTTTTAATTAAGCCCATCAAAACAGTTGTAAAACCAGAGAATACCATGATACCTTTCAAAGGCAGCCTCTCCTGCTGAGGATAGGTTTTTGATACATCTCACATAGTCAAAAAAGTTGACAGTTTACAATCACAGCACCTTTTAGGGAAGGGATAGATTTCTTGATAATATTGTGTGCTTAAGGAAATAAAGTAGTTGGTGAACTTATATACAAAAATAACATCCGTTGTCACTGATTGGGGAAATTTAATGGAGATGCAAAAATTGAAATGACATTAATTTGGTCACATTGGAAAGGATCAGCCAAAGAGACCTGTGTTTAGATGCTTTAAAATGTAAATAGTGCCCATCAGGTGACACAGCCTCACTTCATATGTGTTTTCAAATGAACAAGTAAGGGAAATTTGCACTAATTCTATAGGGGCATAATTAAAAATAATTAGATAGAAACCCCCATGTATTTCATAAAATAACTTTAAGAAAACAGAGAGGTGGATTTTGCATTTTCAGAAAATGGTGATTGTGCAGCCCAGGCTTGGGAATCTAAAGTCCCCAGTGATGCAAACTTCCTTCTTTGTGTATACTTGCCAATTTATTTCTGTTTTAATTACAAAGGGCTATCTCCAGAGAAGAAAAGGTATGTGTTTAATGACTCAGTCCTTGGCAACCATAAAACTAGTAAAGGCAATCAGAGTGTAATATATGGACTGCAAGCCTAGGAAGATACTAACGTGGATGGATGGATACCTCATGATGAAAAGAAAATAATTGAATGGTGAGCACCCTGGCTTTTGCTACAGCATCAAATGATGCTCAAATCTTGGAGCAATCACAAAAAATTTCTTACATTACGTGAGAGCTGTAGGATGACTGGGCTGGTGCTGAGCTTGCTTGGGCTCTGTGCGTCTTCTCCTCTGGGACCCAGATGGAAGCAGCAGCCAGTATTTAGGACATGCAATGCTCATAGCAGCGGGCAGAAGTTGAGGGAGGCAGAGCCAAAACACACAAGGGCATTGAAATTTTCTGCTGGGACAGAGCATACTTTTCTAAACTCACATTTCATTTACAAAAAAAATCCAGAGTCAATAGGGCAAGGATGTATGCTGAATTACATGCAAACATGGTAAAGATGGAGAGGAATGAAAAATGTGAACAAATCAAATAGTCTATTTTCCTAAGATAGAGAAAAAAACAGTAAAATTAAGTGGTTGACCATATGTTTTTAAAGAAAATAATATGATTATTAAGCACTTAGGCAATTCAGACAGAAAACTCCAGCCAGTGACAGATGAACACAAGTTTTCTGGGATCTGAAATATAGAATTTTATGATTCCCTTTAGGAAAATATGATCAAATGCCTCTGATACAAAATCAGGAGTCTTGAATTAAGCTCAATTAGCTTTAAGGCTAACTCAATTTTGCCTCCCTTTGGTAAAACAGTTTAACTCCATTGGTCAATAAAATTGTAGCAAAAATATTTATCTCATTTCAAAACTTGAATTAGAACTTTTCCTTGAAAATACAATACTTTAATTTTTAATGACTCATCTATTCATTTGGATCAAAGAAAACAGTAAGATAATTTTCTGGCCTTCTGAGTTCACCTAAGTCACAATTAAGAGGGACAAGGAAATTAATGGAGGCCCTTCTCCGAAGAAATCTAATTTTTTTTGTCTTTATGTATTCAAAGAATCCAAATTGACTGCTAAGATTAAATACACAATGACCTACTTCACGGTGCTGTTCTAACAAACCATAGAAATGGTCCTTGAAAGCATAATCTTTGAGATAATGTTGTTAATGAATACGTTTAATTTTGAAAAAGATATTGGACTCCTATACCAGAAAACAGCTGATGTACAGATGCAAAAATTTTGCTAAGAATTAACATACATTTTTTTTCAGTTAGCATAAAAGTGATTTATTTCTTAAAATTTCCATACTCTTGGATATTATTGTTAAGGAAAATGGGGGAAATTATAAATATAAATGGTGCGGTTTTCAAACCAGGTGAGCTATAAACAAACAATAAGATAAATATAAGGTTATAGAGTATGTTGGGGTGTGTGGTAGTAGACCCCTACACAGCCAGTACATTAAAACATGGAAAAGTTGAAAGGTGGAGGTAAGGAAAAGACTGTGCCCCAAGGCTCTATCATTCCGCTCTTTGCTTGGTGTGGCTGGCAGAATAATGGTGTTCCCCAAAAATGCACATCCTAATCTCTAGAATCAGTGTATATTCCTTAAATGGCAAAGGGATTTTATAAATATGATTATAAATATGATATGAGAAATCCTAGAATATTTATGTGGGCCTAAAATATGTGGGTCCCTAAAAACAGACCCTTTGCCAGCTGTGGTCAAAGGAAGATATGATGGGCAGAAGGGTCAGGGAGACTGCACCTGCCTGGCTGGCCTCCAGAAAAGACCTGAGCCCTGCCAACACACTGATTTTAATCTGGTGATATTTTTATCAGACTTTCTACCTAAAGAAATGTATGATAATAAGTCTCTGTTGTTTTAAGCTACTACGTTTGTGGTAATTTGTTACTGTAGCATTAGAAAGCAAAGCTCCTGGTAGAGCCAGGAAATGAGTCATTCAATGACATGTGCAGATGATGTCTTTAACTTCCTGGTGTGAATGCTCTGGGAAGATCCAAGTTCCCTCAAACCTCAGCACCTAGTGTTCATCTCTGACTTTCACCCAATTTCCTGAGGCTATCCCAGGTACATGCACTGCCACTCTGCCATGGTCCACAGGCATTTTTTGTTTCAACTCAGAAATCTCTTTTAGTTTATTATCTCTTTCAGTTTCCTCCATCTCTGTTTGTGAAGTGACATTTCAGATTCTCTTAGTTTGATTATTCTGCATGAGGTAAAGTGGCAAAACACACTTTAGCAACCCCATGGGTCACATTCTGCAGTGTGATCAAGCTGTTTGTGGGGAGCTGGGGAAATGATTTTGGAAGTATGTTTATTTTCTACTGGTATGGTGACAATTTGGCTTGTTCTTATTGCTGAAATAGCATATAATGTTAAGTTCTGTGGTCTTTGAAATATGGACAGGGTTTAACTGATAACTGTATTCTGATTAAATCCACTTAAACCTTGTTGCAATGCATGTCTATATTTTTGTTCTTGGCTGGACAGATTGCTGTGCAAAACAAGTTTTTGTCTAGCTCCAAAGGGGATACTCAGGAAGAAACCATACAAAGAGCCTTTAATTAAAAACAAAGGCGAAAGTGAGTCATTTGGGAGAAGTTACAAAAAAGATATAGAATGTGTGCAAGGGGAAGGGAAGGAATGGATTGATTCCAAAACACTGTTTAAAATAATTTGAATAGAAATGGTCACTGACTGGAGGTGAGAAACAGTCATATAAACTATTTCAAATGGTTTTCTTTGCACATAAAGTAGGGCAGAAAATGGATTCAAGCGGCAGGGAAGGTGTGAAAAATAAATGGAGTAAATGTTCTGAGGAGGAGCATAAGTCCTCCAGGAAAAACACACTGTGGAAGAATAAAGACATTTGCCAAATAGTGGGCAACAATAATAAGCTTTGTGTTAACTGACAGTATGAAGTTATTATACAGTATTTTAATATGCTTTAACTTATATTCTTTTTTCAACATCAGAGGATTTAGTAAGGTTGAGAAGAGTGTTAGGCAGCATCCTCACAGAGTTTAATATCTGGACTCCAGCTATGCATCACTGAATAAACAGGATGTTTTACTAACGCAGCATTACTTTGCCCCACATATTGACTATTTGCAATATACAGTCATTAAAAGGAAACACCATTGTATTGACACAAGTTACATACCAATGATTTGCAAAAGAGAAGGTTGTGTTGCTGAACTACAGATATTTTAACCATGTCCACTTTCTTTCCACAATACCCCAGTGAGAAGCAATAAGAATGTATTATGTATTTTCCTTTGAGAACAGCTAAGTATAACAGAGAATACTGGACTTGGTGCCAGAACACCTGGGTTCCAGTCCCCATTTCTCTGCTTCTGGCAATGTGAACACCAGGAGACCTCCCAGAGCCCTGTTTCTTACCTGAAAAACAGAGATAATGTTACCTATTTTTGTCAGATTCACAAAATGAGGTAACATGATACATTGCAAGATGAACATGTTTTTGTGAATTTTAAAGAGTTCCACAGATTGGAGTCTTACATTAAGCTCAAAAAGAAAATATAGCATATAAATCATGAAAATACCTGTTCAGCTTAAAAGTATATTGTTGTAACTTTTGGAAGAATTTTAGTAAAACTTAATCTCATGATAGCTTCATGGTCTGGTTTGTCATTAACCTAGGTAGTGCATTCACTGAATTGCCCATCATGCAGGCATATTCGGAAGATAAATATTGTCTTCTCTACTGTTTTGCCTACAACCAGCCAAGGTGACCTTTCCATTGTTTCTGAGTTCTTTTAAATTTCTTGTTGACAGTCAGATCATGTCTTCCTTGAGGTGCTGGAACAAATATCAAATTCATTGATTTGGGGATTAGCAAAAATAAATCACTATTTCATGTGGACGTTACTATACAAGGTACTTATTCAGTAAACTCATCAAAATGAGCAGTTTGATTTTGTTTTTCCTCTTCTAAACTGACTAGCTCTTTGTCTGAATTAATCAAATCAACCAGTAAGTTTTGGCTTCCTGTAGACACAGCTTAAATGTCATTTTCTATCTTCAAGTTGCTATTCTGAGAATCTGTGATGTGTAGGTGGAAAACACTCTACTATACAGCAAGGTTTATTAAACAGTTATTTTCACTTTGTAGGTTTATTTCATTTAGCTCTTTATTATGAAAAAATTTTCATTATAAGCATAAGCATATTTAATAGTATAATTAATCTCTACCCAGCTTCCACAGTTAACAACTCATGACCAATCTTGCTTTGTTGTACTGCCACCCATCCCTGCCCTACCACATATTATGTGTCCTATAATTTGATCCTCTAATGTTTTAATATATATCTCTAAAATATAAAAATTTCTTAAAATAGCTACAAAACATTCTCATATTCAAGACAAAATTAACAGTTCCTTAATAGATCTCATACCATTGTTATAATTATCAAATATTTAGTGTGTTAAAATTTCCACCAGTTTTATAATTCTATGATTCTTTTGTAGTTTGTTTAAATCAGTGTCTAAAGAAGGTCTACACATTATAATCAGTTGGTATGTCTCTTAATATCCAAATTTTTCTTTATTTCCTCTTATTTTCTGGAGAAACTGTATCTTTTGTCCTATGCCTTTCTTACAACCTAGATTTTACTGAATGCTTCCCATGGTATAGTATGTAATTTTTAGTCTTGTGTGCTTCCTATATATGATTAGTTGGATCTAAAAATGTGCTGTGTAATATGATACTCACTTGTAGCTTTGCTTTTAAAATAAACTATTTTAGAATAGTTTTAGATTTATTTTAAAAAGTGAATATCATATTGAAAGTTCACACCTAGTTGTCCCTACTATCAACAATTTGACACATTTGTTCCAGTTAATAAACAGATACTGATACATTATATTAACTAAAATCTGTACCTTATTCAGGTGTCCTTAGTTGGGTTTATTTTTATTTTTATTTTTGAACCAGGTATTGAATCCAGGGTCATTTGAGATAGGGTCTCACTAAGTAGCTCAGGGCCTCACTAAGTTGCTAAGGATAGCTTTGAACTTGCGATCAATCCTTCTGCTTCAGCTTTTTTTTTTTTTTCTTTCAAGATCCCACCAGGATACCACATTGCTGTCTTCTTAGATTTCTCTTGACTGTGCCAATTTCTTAAACTTTCCTTGCTTTTGTAGATCTTGACAGTTTTGAGATGTACTGGTGAGGTATTTTGAAGAATGTACCACAACTGAGATTTGTCTGACGTTTTTCTCAAAAATCAGACTAGGGTTATGGGTTTGGGGGAGGAAAACCACAGAAGTAAAGTACCATTTTCAACAAATCATATCAAAGGTACATTCTCATCAGTGCTGATATTAACCTTGATCACCCGGCAGAACTGTGTTTTTCTCCATTATAAAGCTACTCTTGTTTCCCTATATCCACACAGTGGTCTTTGGAAGGAAAGCAGTATACGAAGCCCATGTTTAAGGAGTATAGAGTTGTAGTACACCTCTTTTAGATCAAATATTTACATAAACTGTTTGGAATTCTGCAGGAGAGGTTTGTTTCCTCTTGACCATTTATGTATTAAGTCACTTATTATTCTGCTATAGTCTTGTGGATATTTATCTTATACTTTAGAGTATAATACTATACTACTTTGTTACTCAGATTGTTTCAGCTTTGGCAATAAGCTCTTTTATTTGGCTCCTGTGTCCCTTTGTCGTATTCCCACAAGTATGTGTGTGTGTGTGTGTGTGTGTGTGTGTGTGTGCGTGAGAGAGAGAGAGAGAGAGAGAGACAGAGAAAGCACAGTCTTATTTTCTGGCACTACGATCATTCAGGTTCATCATGTATGTTTCCTGACTTGATACTAGAATCAGCCATTACTACAAGAAGCCTTGTTTTCTTTTATTGGAAAATGGCATTAAGATCTATGGACTAAATTTAATAAAGCATTTTTAAATCATTCTTTTATTGTCCTTTTATTGATTTTAAAAGGTTTTGTTTTCATTATAGTTTTCTTAAATTTTGATTTTTACAGTTCCAATTTTCAAATCATCATTTGTTTAGCATTTCTGCCTATATTGAATATTAAGTCTTTTATTCTAAATTGAGCAATTTATACATATATTTTGTGTCTCTATACCTTATTATTTAGTCTAATAATTTAAAATTTGAATTTTTCTACATTGTACCACCTTATCACTTCAAGTGTCTATTTGATCAAGTGATCAAAGTGTCTTTCACCTTTGACTGCTTTATAAAATTATTAGTTGATTGACTAAATATTTTGAGATTGTGTATTAATAAAGTGCCTGGAGAAAGTGGGTTAAATGGTAAATATAATGAGGAATGATTATGTTTAGTCCTGTGGAAATAATACAGTAAAATGCATTAAGACAAAACCTTGTAAAGTGGATTTTCTGAGTGTCTAGGTAAACCAATAGCTCTTTCATTGCAAAATTCATGAAGTTCTTGTTAAGAAAATAAAGGGAAAATTCATATAATACTATAAAATAAGTCATTTCAAGTATTGTCATTTCTACATAAAATATACTTATTATATTCTTTTCATTTATTAGTTAAAGGTGTCTTTATAGATAAATTTTATTTTTCACAATTGAATTTTATGAAAGTTATATGTTATGTTCCATAGTTAGGCAACACTAGCAAAAGCAACCTATCAAACATTTGACATGAATGAATGAATCTTTCTATGTTGTTCCCTCTCCTGTAAAATTGATTGTTAAGATAAATTGGCTCATGTGTGTAAAATACTTAACATATATATGTAATGCATTTGTAACATATGTATATATACATATATAACATATATTGATCTCTACAAAATATGTACAGTCTAACCCTACAAATGCTCAATAATATTTGTACTTTTCTTATAAATATTTTACTTTCTGTATACTTTAATGTTTTTCTTTAGTAATTAAAAATTTTACTAATTCAGAATGACTTTACCATTCAGTGCAAATTAGTGGTTAATGTTTTTTCAAAATCAATACTCTATTGGGAATATTTTGTCATAAAGTAATAAGCCTTTCTCTTTTACATTTCTTAGTGTGTAAACTTCACTCATTCTGCCCATAGCTTTAGGATCATATTTTAGTTGGAATACAAAAATACGGGGAGTTTCAATATTCAAATTTTAATATCCAAAGCTGACATTTCAAGTAAAGAAAAGAAATTCAGGCTTTGTTGAACTCAGCAATTGTCTAAATACTTTTTAGTTCCATGTTGTCTTGTTCATGGAAATTACCAGATGCTAGGGACAAACAGAAATCAGGATGAGATCTGAGGGAAGACCTTATATTGTGGTTTGGATACTAGGTGTCACACAAAAGCTCATGTGTGAAACAGTGCAAAAAGACTTAAAGGAGAAATGATTGGGTTATGAGATCCTTAACCCAATCGGTGAATTAATCCTCTGATAGGGATTAACTGAAGGCAGGAAGAGTGTGGCTGGAGAGGTGGGTCATTAGAGACATGTCTTTGGGGTATATATTTTGTGTCTGGCAAGTGATATCTTTCTCTCTCTCTCTCCTTCCTGATCATCATACAAACTGCTTCCCTCAGCCACATTCTTCCACTGTGATAGTCTCCCTCACCTCAAGCCCAGAGGAATGGACCCAGCTGTCTATGGACTGGGACTTCTGAAGCTATGTCCCCAAATATACTTTTCCTCCTCTAAAATTGCTCTTGTCAGGTCCTTTTGTTACAGCAGCAAAAAAGCTGACTAAAACACATAATAACTTGTGAAAGGCACAGGGAAGAGTGAGGAGAGGATGGCCTCTCTTTTGGCCTAGGGGAGATTTATAACAAAGACAAGAATGACAGAAACTGAAAAGTAAGCCCCACTCTTGACCATCCCTTTGGGGTAGAAGTTTTAACAGATGGGTGGTGGTACATTAGATGCACTGGGGAACACTGAAAGCAGAGGCCTTTGCTTTGCTCCCTCTGTGGAGTCCTGGGAGGAGACATGGAGTGAGTGACCCAACAATGGCACTTGGTAGAGAGAATTATGTAGACCAACGAATCTGCTTCTTGACTCTCCTGACCTGTGTGCAGTGAGCGGAGGATCCAAAGATTCCTACGCATCCTGGTGAGGAAAGGGGATATCCAGGAAGGCCCAGTGGAATGACAATGTCTATAGATGAGGCAAGCAGACAAGTGGCCCAGCTGTGGATGCAAACAGGCCACCATCAATCAACAGTCACAAGCCCAGGCACCAGACTAGCCACTCAACTTCAGAGACCACTGAACATCTCCCATGGTCCCCTTCTCACTCCCACTCTCCCTATTCCCCTCATATAACATCACAAAAATGTCTTAGAATTGAGTAAAGGAATTAGAACATCTGAAATTATTAGCATTTATCTAAAATAAATTGAAGCTCCCCAAAGAAGAAACTGCTTAAAATGCATGCATGCACGCACACACACACACAGAGTTACCATGAGTCCTTAAATTTAAAACACACTATCTAGTAGATGAGAAAATCAGTAATGAGGGAAAAAGTTGCTAAATTTGCAACCCCACTAGAAATATGAAAGGATCTGAAGGTGATGAATGCCTTGCTTTCCCAGGCTGCTGTGAAGATCAGATGGAATGGATAATGAGAAGCAACCCTGGAAAGTGAGCGTGCTCACTGCAGTTAATGACAGTGGCAGCCGCATGCCCTGCCCTGAGCATGCTGGGTCAGCACCAAACAAACAGCAGGCCCACAAACTCCAGGCCAGAAGATGAGGGCACAGACAGGAAGCCAAATCCCGGCCAATTACAAGGTGTCAAGAGGAAGAAACTCTGAGCCACGATAAGCAGATTCAGAGAATCTGTGGAAGGGAAGCCAAGTGGCAGCAGAGGACAACTGAATACAGTTGTCCCATGTGGGGAGGGGCCATGGGGGCACATTCTCCAGGAATAACACAGGGCCCAGCACCATCTGATGTTTTCCTTAATTAAATGTATGATGTGAAAGACTGAATGTCTAAAAACTCATTCACTGAGATATGCAAGAGTGTGACTTAAGTCTCACGGAGAGAGACTTGAATTAAAATTAAGAAATACCTCGTCAGGGTAGAAAAGTAGAAGTCTATATCATGAAACTAAGTGAGAACAGGATAATTAACTTATGGAATTTGTTTTTCTAAAAGTTTCAATTTAAGGACAGAATTTCTGCAAGAATGTAGAAAAACTAAATTGCAGAATTATGATGACCTATATGTGAATTCATTCATATTTATAGTACCTACACAGCATCTTCTTTGATAGATAATAAAGAGGTCCTTGCTAAAAATCCAATATGGAAACAGAAACACTGACAAATCTTAAAAATAAGCACAATGATGGGGAAGGGAGGGGAGCATAGAGGAAAAATAGCAAAGTGAATATGAACTGCCAAAGGGGCTGCTGATAATAGTATCATCTAAGATGAGCTGAAGAAGGAATGGACAGTGGTGAGGTGAGGAGTAGGAGAAGGTGCTCCAGGCTGAGGCAACAACACAATACCAACAAAGGGCAGGAACCAAAGAAACATGCAGCTTGAAGGAACTGAGCATGGCTCAGTGTTACCTGAGGGCAGGTGGAAGAGAGGTGGAGGATAAGCAGGAGAAGAGAGCAGAGGCCACTAGAAACAGACAAGGAGGCAAAGGGAAGAGAATGGGTGCAAGAGCTATTTGGCAGGTAGAAGTCAGCTTCCGGGGAGATGAAGAAGAGCTTGGACGCAGCCCAGGCTTATGACTTGAGCAGCTGGTCGTCCACTTCACCTGTCCAAGCTACCCTGCAACATAGTGAACAGTTGGTTAGGATGAAGGGATGTGGTGTCAGCTGGGACATGAAACATTTGATGTTTCCATGAGAACTCCAAGTGGAGCCCTGGAGAAGCAGTTGGCTGTTTTGAGTCGGAGGTTTTAAAAAGAGATCTGGCCAGAAATGCAAATTTGAAAGTTGTCAGCATAACTCAAGATGCCTGATTATTGAAAAATAGAGACCATGTCTTTCTCTTTGCCTAAATATAGCTGTGCAAAATGGTTTTTACATATTTCACTACCTTTTTTAAAAAGTTTAAAACATTTTTGAAGTATGCATCAGGAATATCATTCTAAATATTAGCAGGTACATGGCAATTAAAAAACAAATCAGTTTATTGATTTAAAATTTGGAGTTTTTTAATGAATGACATATTCACTAACAAAATTATAAGATATATATCTTATTTTAACTTCATATATATTGTTCTTTTACAATTAAAATATTCTAATTTCTCTAATTTATTATTATTATTAGGACCTACCGTAGTATTTTTGAGCCACAGATAAATTTTAATAATTTCTTCCAGAATTCAATTCTTTTTAAGATTTTCTTTACTATGTGTCTTCATCTAAGCATATATGAGCACTATTTATTGACAAACTTTCATTGTCGATAGATTTGGAAAAAAGTAGCTTGGAGCAACCATGATTGGTGTGTGGTTCGGGCCTAATTTCATAGCTTTGTCTGTAGTAATTTGTGGTTTAAGCCCAGCAAAGTGCCATGCTCTGGTAATGTCTTGGAAGATTTTATACTACAGCAGGGTCATAACAATTATGCTGAGGAGAGAGTGACTGCTATGCAGGTGCAGAAGAAATAATTATTCCTGTGAGAGGAATTATTATTGTGAGAGTCTAGAAAGAACTCCAAAGGAAAAATTTCAGATTAAGAATTGATCTGGGGGGGTGGTGCTGGAGCAGGGGCTCAATGGTTATAGTGCTTGTCTGGCATGCATGAGTACACGAGTTCAAACCCCAGCACTGTGTACACAACGAAGTCTCAGAGCAAGGAAAGCCACATAAAAAACTAAATAAAAATTGATTCTCTCTCTCTCTCTCTCTCTTTAAAAAATAAAAATAAAAAGAATTAATTTGAGAGGGGCTGGAGTGATGGCTCAGCAGTTATGGTGTTTGCCTGGCATTCATGAGGACCTGGGTTCATATCCCAGCACCACGTACACAACCAAGTGTCAGAGCAACGAAAACCAAATGAAAAACTAAATAAAATTGTTTCTCTTTGTCTCTCTCTCACTGTCCCTCTCTCTCTTTAAAAAAGAAAAAGAATTAATCTGAGAAAATGATAGAATGAATGAAATTTAAAACTGAATGAAAATTTTTCATTATTAGACAGAAAATAATCCCATAGAGATCAAAATATCTCTTTTACATGATTCCTCAAACTAGTGTGTACTGTGTGACTCTTTTGCAAGATTTTATATCCATATTTAAGTATTAATGATTTTAGTCCCAATATTCTTTTAGTTATCAGTTAGACATAATTTCAAAAAATCAAAAATAGCTGCATGAAAATGTATCTCTAGGTACTACATGTATATAAATTTATAGTTATGTAAATTAGTGCTACTATCAGAACAAAAGATCTTGCAATTTAATAAGAAATTGTATGTCTTTTTTTCTGGTTGTTTTGTTTTGTTGTTTGTTTTTATTTATTTATTTTTGGTGCCAAGGATTGAACCCAGGGGTGCTTAACCACTGAATCACATCCCTAGCCCTTTTTATTTTTTATGTTGAAGCTAGCTTTGTACTTGCAATCCTCCTGCCTCAGCCTCCAGAGTGGCTGGAATTACAGGCATGTGCCACCGTGCCCAGAATTTAAATTGTATAAATTTTCATGATAATGCTACATCTTAAATCTAAGGAAGAAAATATAACAGGTTGTCCTACAATAGTATATTAATATATTTTTTCCTTCACGTTCTGGTCATATTCATAAGATTGTATTTCTTGAGAAAGCTAGAAAGCAAGGACTTTCACCTGTATTCCACTTAGGAATTGTTATGAACCATCATTACATTCTTCTTTATACAAACAAAATAACCACACTTCTCAATTTTCATATTTTTCTCTGTTCTATCCAAGTGATCATTTTTCCAGCCAAAGATATTTTTCATAGACTGAATTTGGGGGCAATTTAGCTTGAGCAGGGGATGGAGGGGGCAGGGAAAGAAGCTGTAAATAGGAAATGGTGATATAATTTTAGGAAGACTATTTATAACTATGGGTACTAATTTATTCTTTCAAACTGTCTCAGTATGTGAAATCAGTCTAAAATAGGTCAATCCTACTAAATTTATACTGGATGATTGTTTGTGGAGCTATTACAAATGTGTGGGGAGGTGGTGTAGGAGCTGGTGTAGTATGGTGTAGTATGGTGGCTAAACATCCAGACGATGGAGGCTGATTTGTCTGGGTTCAAGGCCCAAACCTGCTCCATGCGTGCTTGCAACTTTACCCTGGGACGATTGCTTGAACTTCCTATCATTTTCTGAACCATAAAATAGGAACAATTGCCATACCTGCCAAAACAATAAAGTGGTACCTGGAAAACAGAATCATGCTTAGCAAAGAGCAAACTCTAAGTATTAGCCTCTGCTTTTATGAAGTGATAACTGCAGATGTGCTATTTTTTGATTTTTTTTTTTAAACTAAAATGTTTCTCCTCTCCTCCCTCCACTCTTAGACTCCTAGACCATCTGTCTTTCATTTCCATGGCCATTCTCCATTGCCTAGCACAGTGTCTTCCAAAGGTTTTCAATCAATGTTGAATGAATCAATAAACCATATTCCTATTTAAGTTCCCCTCACCACCATCTTTGGTCCTCTGATTCTGTCTTGTGGAAGCGTGGTCTCCTCCCTGCTCCCGTAAATAACCCCTCCCTACATTTAGCACACTGGGATGGGGCAAGTTGATTTATGCAAAATTGGTTCTTTTCCTCAGGTTTCTTCAAGTTTATAAGGTCTTGTTTGTCATATAGCACTTGCTGTGAACCAGGAGCTTTGTGAGAATAGACTCCTACCACATCCCCTAATATTTGTTGCACTGCAGGACTGGCAAATGATTGATTGATTGAATGACCACATAAATAAATGAACTCATCCAAACTTCTCAGCAGAGTCTGGATATTCTTCTGCCACTAATCAGCTTCCAGGAACTGTAATCACTCAACAGAGGGGACCTGACCCTGGGAAAGAGGGGCAGAAACCCGTAGCAGAGTATTCTGCCTGCTGTCATTAAACCACAGAATGAATGTTAAAGCTGGGACTTACTATATTCCTTTTCATTTTATGAACGTAGAAACTAAATCTTGGTTTAGTTAGCCAAGATCTCCTAGTACATTTAAGAAACAATGGAGAGTCTCCTGGCTTGTAGTCCATGAACTCATCTGTCTAAAACTTGCATGTTGCATTGAAAGCTTAGCAGTAACATGTAGATGGAGGAAGGAAATAGGGTAAATAAGGAATGTTCCATTTTTCTTACTTATTATTTTTAATGAAAGCCTTGCTGGTTACAATATCTTCCCATATGAATATTTTAGTGATTAATCATTAAAGTCACAAGTGGCATTTACAAATAAAATACTGTGGTAGTTATGGTATCCTACATTTTAGATCCTAAGAATATATGCTCTTTTTGTCTGCCCCAAATCTTTTCCCTTTTTGGTAGCCACGTTTAGTTTGTCCTTTAGGAATCTACAGCCTCTCAACTGCCAGCCTT
Source organism: Aplodontia rufa (assembly GCA_004027875.1). Classification (NCBI taxonomy): domain Eukaryota; kingdom Metazoa; phylum Chordata; class Mammalia; order Rodentia; family Aplodontiidae; genus Aplodontia; species Aplodontia rufa. The sequence continues at coordinate 69,553 of PVKS010004461.1, read as the reverse complement.
CTTCCTAGTAAGATGTCCAGCATGTCCCAGGAAGGATGTGGTGTCGTGAACCTGGCTAGGCTGATCAGTCTCCCCTGGAAATCTGAATCCTAAATAAAGTGACAATGAGACAGAAAATGTCCAAAGTGGATTCATTCCAATGAGCTTTCTGAGGACACTGTCCACTGATTCTTCCCATCTAGATACCTAAAATTCCTTTAGGATGGGTCCTTCCTGTGGTTGGTTACTAATTAGCTTTCCCTTTTGATTCTGTAAGCTAATACATATTCTTCAAGCAGATTTGTTTAATTAAGCAGAGACTGTTGTTTGCAAACTCTCATAGTGGTTGCACTTGCAAGTTTCACTTTAGCTATTGTTTGTGCGTACAAATACTAGTTGGGTTCTGCCAGTGGCAGAACAAAAAAATAAATGTGGAAAAAAAGTGTGTGTGTGCGTGCGTGTGTGCACGTGTGTGTGCTTGTGTGAGAAAGAGAGCAAGAGAGACCTTGAGATAGTGAGATATCACTGCTAAGTATATAACAATGCAAGAAAAAATAAAATAGACTTGGTGCTAAAATACACATTAAAGTAAAACAGGCCAACATTGATTTTTACCATGAACTCTGTATCTTAAGAATCTAAAATTTTAAATATTCAAATGAGAGCTTTCTTTGCATGCTTAAAATTGTCATAACTCTTTTATAAAAATATATTCAATATTACAATTATGCATTTTTAAATTTAGGTTCTTTGTTAACTGACCTGACATATATTTCCCTTACAATTTAATATTTAAATTAACTAGCTTATTTATGTAGATAATACTAACCCAATAAAGCAGATCATATTCATAAATTAGCGAAAATATGTAATTATGGCTTAATTTATTCATTTTTATTATATTAAGCTATAAATACATTCTATTTTACGAATACTTACATGCATGCAAAATTCTGTGTAAATCTTATGATAATGATTTTACTGTAAATGATAGCTGTTCATTAATTTTAAGTTCCTCTTAATAAATTAAACTAGAAAGTTCATAAAAGGTGTTCATTTAAAAAACATTTATGAAAAGTCTTTAAGAATTAACACATAAGAATAATCATCTGGATATACAATGGAGTTCTACTCTGCTATTAGAGAGAACAATATCATGGCATTTGCAGCCAAATGGATGGAGATGGAAAAAATTAGGCTGAGTGAAATATCCCAAAATCAGAGACATAAGGGTCCAATGTTTTCTCTCATATGTAGAAGCTAAAGTAAAACCTAAGACAGAATGAAAGTTAGCTAAGTATAAGTAATAAACTCACCATAGTTGAAATTTCACATAAGCTAGGGGAACTATAACTATGAAGGTGTGGGGAGAAGGGAGGGAGACAAAAAGGGGAGGGAAGGATAAGGGGGTGCTTATCCCCCTTGCAATACAGCTGGGAGCACTTGACTCCCATGTGAAGTCTAACTACACACAGGCAGGCAGAGAAACTCAGAAATTTCAAAAATTAATACACATGCATATGTTCATTTCCAATTATAGTATGGAGGTGTTACTGAGGAGAGATCAGATCAGGGAATGGATGAAATAGTAGGGGGGATCCTGGACTAGGATTGGCCTTAATTTACTATCTCACTATGTCAATATCCGTGTATGCATGCACATGTAACAATGATTCCCTCCAAAGACTATGTAGAACAAATAAAAAAAGAAAAGAAAATATCTAACAAAGGGAAAAAAAAATCATCCAGGGGATGAACATTGACTCAGCAGTTAGAGCGCTTTCCTGGCATGTACAAGGACCTGGTATCAAATCCCAGCACCACATACACAACTAAGTGTCGGAGAAATAAAGACCAGATGAAAAAATAAATAAAATTGATTCTCTCTTTCTCTTTTTCTCTCTCCCCCTTTCTCTTTAAAAAAAAAATAATAATCACTTGTGTTCTCTGAAAAATCATTATCTTTTGAAGAGTATGAAATAGTTTTTCTATAAATATTCAGTAATTTGATCCCTCTTTATACATCTTTCCTTTTGAATGCAAAATTTTAAAAGGTGTAACTATTTTTATTCTTTCAGATGAATGCGTATTTTGCAGGTAGAATGTCGAATGTAAAACTTTAAAAGGTGTAACTATTTCATTCTTTCTCAGATGAATGCATATTGTGCAGGTAGAATGTCAGTTACATCAAGCACTCAAAATAATTCTGATGTACCATTTGGAGTAGTAGCAAACAATCACTTAAAAATTTATTAAAAGAATCGGGCTAGGGCCTTGGCTTGGGGCTAGATTGGTGGCTCAGCAGTTAAGGCACTTGCCTGGCATGTGCAAGGATGTGGGTGCAAACCCCAGCACCATGTACACAATGAAGTGTCAGAGCAATGAAAGCCACATGAAAAACTACATAAAATTAATTGTCTTTCTATCACTGTCCCTCCCTCTTTAAAAAAAATTATTAAAAGAAGTTTACACATGTCTGTAATATATATTTTTTCCAATAGGCATACATATAACTCTGAAAGACTTTCTAACTGTTAATATGTCAGCTTTTCTCTATGATTGGTTCACTCTTTTCATTTATTTATTTCATTTTTTATTAGTTCATTAAAATTATACATAATAATGTAGTTGTACATCCATACACTATTACAATATAATTTTGTCAATTTCATTTCCCAATGCTTACTATGCTCTTGAATTTAAAAACATGCAAACAGAGGCAACACTAGGTGTTTTTTTAATCTGATATTGAAAAAAAAATCTAGTATTGAACCCAGTAGTGCTTAACCGATGAATTACAACCCCAGCCCTTTTTTTTTTTTTTTTAAAACAGGGTCTCCCTAAGTTGCTGAGGCTGCCTTTGAACTTGTGATCCTCCTGCCTCAGCCTACCAAATCGTTGGGATCAAAGGTTTGTGCCACCTCATCCAGCATTAGTATTTATTTTTTCCTCAATACAGGAGCTGCTTGCATTAAATATTAACACCTAAGAGGAAAGATAAAAGAAACACATGGCTTCCCTTTTGAGATTATTTTCCACTGCCTTTCACAGCCTGAGCTGAGAACAGTCTGAAATGCACATCTTCAGCAAGTGTTGGTACTAGCTGTGTGGTTGTTTAGCAAGTACTCTCTGATAACACTTAATAAAATGGTGTTTTGTGTATTGGCAAAATCTTGAAGAAGACAGTTTTGCTTTCCTTAAATTCTGGGCTTCTTGATTTGTAGAAACTTGTATCTATATCTATAGCACAGACGTGTAGTTACCTATTCATTGTTCTCTTCTGTGCCTGTTTTCAACTGAGGGAAGAAAATGTTAGCTTTCTATTAATTTCAAGATTCTTTCTCTGTTGTAAAGTACATGTTGAGATTTAGAAAAATAAACATCAAACTACCCTCGGTTGAGAAGGAGTTTGAGAAGGAGGCCCAATGACAAGGGAGGGTAGAAAAAGAGATTTTTATTTTTAACTCAAGAACTTTATGTTAATTGAACCTTATAACAAACCTGAATTACTTTCATAATTAAAAAACAAATTTAAAGCTAGAGTGGAGCCCAGGATTGGGTGAAAGGTAGTCAAACTCTTATACTAGACTCATCAAAGGCATAGCAACACATAATCTAGGAAAACCATAAATATGTAGGTTGGGTGGGGGAAGGGGGAGAGGGAGAAGAGGGAGGGATGTAGGGAGACCATCAACAATGTAGCATAGTCTTTATCTCCTTTATAAGTCAAATAACACTTATATAAATTCTGAAAATTTCACAAATATATATATCATATATATGTATCTATATGCGTATAGATACATACATATGGACACTTATAGTTGTTATGGGGGGAAATATAGAAGAATCAAGAGAATGGGGTATGGGCAATGTGGGAGTGACTCTGGATTAGGATCAAATGCATATCATATTATTACTTTATAAGCATTTATGATGGTTCAATGACTCAACTCCTTAATAAAATAAATACATTTTAAAATGTTTGAAAAATGGTAACTGCAGCAAAACCCTATAAAAAGAAGAAAAGCATCTATTTTGCATTCATTCGCTTCTGAAGTTTGATATTTTTAAATTTTAAGTCTTTTATCATCTTTTAAATAGATGAATAATTTAATAGTGTTAATGATAATAGTGACAGCCAGGACTTGTGTCAAGTGTTTGACATCTATTGTTTATTTCATGCTTACAAAACCCTATCAGTAGAGGCAGAGTTAGGTTTTGGGAGGCTTGACATTTATTATGACATAAGAGAGGATGGATCTTCAAGAAAATGATATAAAATTTCCATGACTTTTCACATGGCCTTGGAAAGAGGTCTGGGCAGATGAGGGGCATGGAAGCTTATGCTTCCTAATAAATACGTTTCTTCTTATTAATCATGCATTTGCTTCATTATACATATAAGAAACCAAGGCCTAGAGAGATGACTTACCCTAAATCATACACACAGCCAAGCAAATTAATTACAGTATTTTGTAATTCTAAGAGATCTCCCTGTATGTCAGTGATCTATGACCTCAAGTATTTTCAATGGAAAGTGATAGAATCCAACTCCAGCCCATTTCTGATTGCTATAATCTCTGCTTCCCTGAATTACTTGCTTCAGTAAAACACACAGAATAGAGAGAGGAGGAAACTGCAAGACAGGAGGGCAATGTGAAGTGAGCTGAAGGGATCAGAGGTTGTGTCACTGAGGGAGGAAGCGGTTAGAGAAAGTAAGCCACATCCATACCCTTGGGCCAGATCTCTAAAGGAGACCTGGAGGCTCCTATGGACTTTCTGGAAAAGGAAGAGGAGGCATGAGTCCAGCTATCTGAAGCAACACAGATGGTTCCTGGTTGAGATAGACTCATGAAGACTTACATGGGTGGAACTGAAAGGAAGATGGCCACAATACGGAATATTATCATTTTGAAGCTAAAGGACAAAAGAGAAAAAAGAGAGTCCCCAAATAGTGCTGACTGGGGACTTGGAGCAAAACAGAGTTTGAGTAGCTAACACAGTGACTGAATTTTAAAGAAGGAGGAAAATTTGTGCTTGGAAATAGCAGAAGATCTCCCAAAAGATTTAAGTGGAAGGAAAGTGCATTAGGTAGTTTCTAATCTAAATTGAGAAGCTATGTATTTTCAACCTTCCTGCAGTGCACATAAAGGCAATACGGTCTTTGGGAGTGATCCTTTAGGGCCACTGACTCCAAGACAGCTCTGAAGTGGAGGTAGTACTCTCTAATTGCTATTCATCCTTAGGGACTTCATGAGGTCTTGTTTGGGATTTTTATAGTGTATTCAAGGATAGTGTTTGAATTAATCAGTCAATAGATGAAGCTCACCAGAGAAGATAACCTTGAGTGTTCCAGAAGAGTAAACTTCCTTAGGCACCAAAGTTTTTTCCCTTTCCCCTCCTATTTCTACCTCACTCTGGAAAATCTCTCCCTTCTAAGAAATCACTACACATCCTGGAATTCCAAAGTCACTCCCCAGGTCTATAAAGATGTATAAAACAACTCCATAGGAAAGGAAAGACAAAAGGCCAGGAGGTCTTCGGAAATAATCAGATTTGTAGCCATATAGGGAAATCCATAGGTATGAACACATACCATAGCTTTTTCCTTTTTGTTTTTCCATGTCTTCCTTTTCCCTGAAACACTTTTTTTTTTTTCACTCTATGCTCCATTTAGATGGTGTCTACTGGTGCCACAGGTTCCCAGTTAAACATTTCATTTTTGGTGAGCCATTCCCAGACTTTGGGCCGGGCTAGGTCCTATTCCTATATGTTCTATCAACATAGTGGGAGAGTGCTTGCCCAGCATGCACAAGGCCCTGGGTTTGATTCTCAGCACCGGTGGTGAGAATCTTCCCTATTAGTCTATAAATTCCTCGGGGGCAGGGATATTTTCTTGTCTTTACTCCTTTGATCTCAGCTAGCTAAGACCTGCCCCAAGAATCCACAGGACTCTATGTTCTCTTTATTTTCTCTCCACCTTTTCCCACCAAAGCCCAGAGAATCCTTTAGTCTGGGAGCTGTTGAGAAACCTTCTCTTGTTACACTTCCTGCTTTTTCCAAATGTGTTGTCATTACTGAGGCCTAAAATTTTGAAACCCTAAAGCAAAGAATTAATCCCTTTGTTCTCTGAATTCTGCCGTTTCAACCCATCAGCCAACACAATGGCAGATGGAATGGCTGAGAAGGAAAGGGTATAGGAATGCGTATGTGGGGGAGGAAGCCAATCAAATGTTATCTCAACTGTCAGTCCACCTCACATTTATGGCCAGCACTTGACCAAAGGGTGACTAACATCTGTTCTCCATGACTTCTGTGGTGGATACTGTGCTGCTCTGCCCAGATTTCTGCTCTATACCTCAAGGCTTTAATTCTCCTGGAACCTAGGAATTTTGCCCAGGGATTTGGCTAAACAGAACTCCATTGCCCAGTTTCAAGCCCCTTCCCTTAGGCATCTCACACAGTAAAGATTGGCCCCTTACTCAAACCTAATCCCGGGTGTTGCCTAAAGTCTGTGACTACATCACAGACCATCTTATTCTTTGCCCTATCCTGTTTCCTTTCCTTCCCCGTAAGGACTCATTCTAGGAATAGTCCCAAGTAAACTTTCTGCACACACACATTTCTACCCAAGAGACAACTTCTTGGGAGACCTGTTTATCAGTAGCCACCTTTAGACGCCTACTTTTTTTTTTTTTCTTAATTCACCTGTCTCCCAGATCCACAAATCTAAAAATGGTGAGAGAGTGATGGGTTGCTTTTAGGCTTTCCTCAAAAAGTCACATAGGGAAAAAAACTTGTACTTTACTTTCTCTTAATTTTAATTAGGATATGGTCAATGGGGGTGTTATTTCAACAAGAGAGATAAAATAGTGGAAACAAAAAAAAAACCTCTCACATTTTGCTTCTATCTAGATTAAAAGGGAGAAAGAGAGAGAGAGGGAGGGAGACTGATTAATTAAAACTAAAAAGGATGTTTAAATGACTTGTAAGTACAGTTTTGAAGTACAAATTATGAAATTTTACAAAACTCCCTAAAAAGTACAACATGTCTGGAAGAGTACAGTTGATGTTTATTGTGCAAACTGTAAAATACCATATTCTAAGATTTTTAGTATCAATTGCTTTTCATTAGGAAATTGAAAACAATCAAACTGAAAGTCAGGTGTGGTGGTACTTGCCTGTAGTCCCTGCTACCCCACTGGTCAGGAGGCTGAGCTGAGGCAGAAGGAACTCCTGAGATCAGGAGTTTGAGAAGACCAGCTTTAGCAACACAGCAAGACTCTGTTGACAAAAGAAAGAAGAAAGAAAGAAAGGAGGAAGGAAGGAAGGAAGGAAGGAAGGAAGGAAGGAAAGAAAGAAAGAAAGAAAAGAAGGAAAGAAAAAGAGAAAGAACTAAGTTGGGGGGAAAAAGAGGAAAATTAAAAGAGATAGCATTCATTGTTTTTCAGTGCAAAGGAACGATAATGTTACTTTTTAGTGAAAGTTGGAAGGATTTTAGAAGTTATATAATCTGAAGTTGTGTCCAGATCCAGAACACCTCCTGTGACTAATTTTGCTTTTGCTTAGAGCACACAATTATATTTCTAGTATTAATTTTATATTTCCTTGTTTTGAAGTTTAATTAATAATCTTTGTCAAATATTAACTTGAGGGTCATGTACTATATTTAGTTTTGTTGTTCTTTGTGTTAATATTGATGCATTTACCTGTCTTTTATTTAATTTTCCTCTGAGATCTATTACATTTAGTTAGAATGGAGTGTCTGAAGTAGATACATTGATTTACTTTGGTTTGCCCTCAAACTCATACTACATTTAACCCACTCTATGATAGTTCAGCAGGTTCCCCCCCTTTGCTGAAGAACTACAAAACAGAGGTGGACAGTGTCTGAGTAATGTAGTATTAATAACTCTCTTGAGCATTGCCTCGTTATGCATGAATAATGCTAACAAGAATGCAACTATAATTTGTTTCTGTGTGTGTGTGTGTGTGTGTGCGCATTAAGAGCAAGAGCTAGAATGTCCCTCTTGCTGTAGTTTATTTATTTTGCCTTTTATAAGTAAAATAGGGCAATTTTATTCAAATTCAGAAGTTAAAACAAAGACATAATGGCCACTCTTTGTGTTGCCTGTGTTCTAGGCACCATGTGGAGTATTTTATACTCATTTGATTCATAACCCTGTGAATTAGGTATTAAATACCCACATTTTTTTTAAAGAGAGAAGGACAGAGAGAGAGAGAGAGACAGATAGAGAGAATCAATTTTTATTGAGTTTTTCACATGGCTTTCATTGCTCTGACACTTAGTTGTGTACATGGGTGCTGGGGTTTGAACCCATGTACTCGCACATTCCGGGCAAACGCTGTAACCTCCGAACCGCCGCTCCAGCCTATAAATACTCACATTTTACATATAAAAAAACTTAAGGGAGATTGAAATAGTTTGCTTAAATTCACATGACCAGAAAGTTACAGGTAATTTGATTATCTTTAACCATTTTTCCAAAACTTAAAGATTTTCACTTTGAGTCTTGACTGACTTCTCTAGAAACAGTCTCTCTGCCTTCAGTTTACTCTCTTTAACCCAGTTGCAGAAATTTTCCTCCTTTTCATGCATACATACTGCATACACTCCTTCCCACTGACAGCTCTCTTCCCCCCTCCCCATTACCTTTTCAGCACTGTCTCTCTTTTTTATCTCTCAGACTTTCCTAACTGGATGATGAGCTGCCAAATGAAATCACAGGAGGAAAAGATAAAGCATCTCGGCTTTCTCTTAAGCCTTTGCTCTCTTCAACTTCCTTGCCAGTGAGTGTTCAAGTTCTCCAGTTTCCCCAGGCAGGCCCAGCGCTAAAAATAGTCCACCATGTGTACAGCACTGGTGGCATTTCCTGGGACAGAAAATCTGAGCAAGAACAACTGGTAAAAAGAGAGCCAAATTCTGCAAGTGAGCTTGGGGACGTCCTCTACCGCTCCGGTACTCGAGATGCTTGGACTTCCGCAGGAATTTATTCATAGCCACTCACACACATCAGATCAGGTGAAGCCAGTGCATTTCCTTCTCTCAGGTGAGAGTGGCATAATGTGTTTCGAGGACATAAAACAAAACAAGTGTAGTCATTGAGGTCCAAATCATTCCCGGGGTCTGGAGCGGTGGCTCAACGGTTAAGGCGCTTGCCTGAAACGCAGGATGATATGGGTTCGAGACCCAGCCAGCACCATGGTAAGCGATGAAGTGTCACAGAAATGAAAGCCACATGGAAAACTAAATAAAATTGATTATCTCTTTCTTTTTCTCTCTCTCACTGTCCCTCTCTCACTTAAAAAAAAAAAAAAAAAAGTCATTCCTGGCTGGTGGGTCAACCATTCATTGTTCCAACCAAGCAGAGATGTTTGAAGAGGATTAAATGTTCATTGAACAGCTTAAGAACTACACTTTTAAAAAATATATGTGTAAATAAATATAACTATTTTTACCTTATGCTTAACTTTTTATTTAGCTTATGATTACTTACTCAATAACTATTTGTAATTATTAAAATATTCAAAAATATAACTAAATTCATTGCAAATTGTTGAAAGAAAACTTTCTCTCATATATAACTTTTAGGAGCCACTTCAGAAAGAACATTACACTAAAAGAAAAAAAAAGGCTTGCTGTCAGGATATAGATAAAAATGAAACAATAGACACTTAAGTCCAGCTCACTATTATAATAGAATTACATTTTTCACAATGAGCTCTATTTTTATCATTTTCCTGATCATGGAAATAATATATTTCATTTCTAAAAATTCAGTTTGATATACGGGGAAAAGTAAAAGTTACATAAAATTCTCTTCACTGAGAAAACAAAATTTCATGACAATCCTTGTATGTGTACATCCAGGCCTAAGCCAATCAATTCATTTCCCTAGTGCCAGGACTCTGATATGCAGCCGATCTGGGCCAATGAGATGTGAGAAAGAAATGCTAAACGCATCTTTCCTCAGGCTTAACAGCAGGCCAAAGGAGGAAATTAGCTCTTTTTTTCCTGGTCATTGTCAATGCAGGTGCCACTTATAGGAGAACAGGCATAATCATCTTGCTACCAACCTCAGGAGGAAACCAGTTTTAAAAAAAAAAAAGCCAAGATAAGAGAATCAGAGAAAATAAACTGAGTAAATACACTGAGTTGAGGCCACCTGTCTCTGGACTTCCAACCATGTTAACCCATAAATTGTCTTGTTGTTTAAGGCTGTATGAGACATATTTCTTGATACTTGCAGCTGAATGCATGCTAACTAGTCACAGGAGGTTTTTATGTTTTATTTTGTTTTTGCCATAAAAAAATTGCTTAGCATCTGAATAGAATTAATCATGTATTTTTAGAAATAATTTCTGAGCTTCTAACTTGCAATACAAATTATAACTAATAAAGAAATGATAAATTTTGAGGACACAGAGGTGCTTACCCTGATTTAAACCATTACAAAAAATATACATGCCTCAATATCACATGAGACCTCATCTATATGTATACTATTAATGTTTCTACATATCAGTTAAAAATAAATTTAAATATTAAAAAGTATCTCCAATATATAGGTTACATATGTGGTCTTCTAAATTTTATCTTTTTTGAAATTTTGGTATTTTATTTTTGAACTTTTAAGACTAATGCAGTATTTTTACAGATCCTATGAGGTAGCGTTCCAACCATTTTTTTTCCAAATTAATGGTTAATTGTGCTACTTACTAATAAGTAAATAAAATGTGCAGATTTCCCAGATAAACTGTTCTCTGCCTGTGAGATGAAATACCACCCTTATCTTACACTAAGTTCCCATGTATTCTGCAATTTTTTCCAGACTATTAATCATTTAATGTATCCCTAAGATAATCATCCAATCATTTTGATTATGCTGCCTTTATAACATTTTAATATCTGGCAAGAATTCTCATCATTATTTTTCATGTTCCTATATTTCTTTGTTTCTCTCGGACATTTATTCTTTCATATAAAATGTGGGATAATATAATTTTCTAAAATCGTAGAGATTTTAATTGGAATTTCATTAAATATGTATAACAATTTAGGCAGAATTGATATATTTGTAATATTAAGTCTTCTCTTGCAAGAACTGGGTGCTTCTATTTTTTTAGCTCACAATGTACCCTTCAATAAGATTTTATGATTCTCTTCCTATAAGTCCTACAAACTTTCTTACTACATTTATTTCAAGATATTTAAGGTCTTCTTACTATTATATATACGTTGTTTTTTCTATTTCTAATTCTATCCAATTATTTCTGGTAGAGAGTCATGGCATTTCTTAAGTGGGAATTACACATACAAGCATATTACTCAGTTCTTATGTAATTGTTCTAAAATGGTGTCTCTAATGACATTTATTCCTGGTTTTTGCAGAGGAAGTATTTATGGTATTTAGATGATTTCTTCCTATTCTTATTAGTTGTTAGTGTTTTAGTAGAAATGGCTGCTGAATTTAACCAAAAGCATTTTCAGCATCTAGGAGTATGGCTTTAAGCCGCCATTACGCTGCTGTAATAACAGTATACTGTTATATTGTTGAAAGAATTCCTGACATGACGCCACCTTTCATCTTGCCAATATATTATATACTAGGCCACTGCTGATACACTGCTGGGTTTTATTTTTATTAAGAATTCTGCATATATGTTTGTAAGTGAAACTGGGCTATCACTTCCTTTTTCTATTGTCATTATCTAGCTTTAGTGTTAATTAACATGATGCCAGTTTTGTAACGTGTATTACGGAGTTCAACATCTTTTTGCATGATTTGCAGTAGTTTAAATGACTTCGGAATTGTTTCTCAATAATCTTATATGTCATTAAATGTATTTATATTTTGTTTGCATAATGAAAGAGCTCCATAGTCAGCTCTCGAGCAAAACTTAGAATATATACAGTCTAAAAACATTATAAATGCTCAGTGTGGAAACAAAAATGGATATGTGAAGTTGAGATAGACAAAAATTAAAAGCAAATCAATTCTCCATCTTCTGCCCCCATGATGATGGCTGAAGGTTCATGTTCTTCTATTCCCTCTAGGAAATTTAACTTTGTTCTACTCCCATCTGTCCTTTCTGTTTCCACCCTTTTTTTACAAGATATTTTGGCCAAAGTGCCTGTGGGATGCCTCATTCACATATATCCACACATTTTGTTAAAATTGCCTCTTCTTTCTTCTCCACATTCCAGCATTGACTAACCCATGGTTTTTCTTGATGAAAAGTTCCCTGAAACTTTTAAAAGGAGAGGTTGTTTATTTTCTCGTGCCCTCTGGGTTTCAGTGACAAGTTGTAGGGATAGAAAAACTTTCCCGGTGACTAAATTATCACCCGGAAGCTCCTGCTGTAGTTCTGACACTCTTCTCCTGTTCTCGTGGTCATTACTTTATGACATCAGTGACATCAGTGCAGCAACTGAGTGGGTCCTACTGGCTCAGAATCTTCTGTATGGCTCTCCTTCATATCTTTGAGAATATGCAGTGGTCATATCAATCATTTGCCAGATCCCCACCTCGCAATTCCTTAACTTCATTCTGTCTCTGTTCTTATACCTCAAAGACCATCCCTGTATAAATCCTATCATTACAATAACTTACCCTTGAGCACTTAGTGCCAGCCATTATTTTAAGAACTTTATGCGTTGTAATCCCTTTAGTCATCACAAAGACCCTTTGGTGTAGGTTAAAATTTCATGAGTAGACTGAAGCACAGAAAAAATAATGTGACTAATTTGTCTAATGCCACTGTTAGCTAGTGAAACACAGACAGCCAGCTCTTAAGCACTATATTATAGTACTGTCTGTAGATGAATTGTTCCTGTTTTTAACCATTTATACACTCAGAATCCTGCTAAACCTGTCCTGCAACCCCTTTAAAATGTCTAGTTTCTTACGAACCCTTTGTTCTCCCAGCCTCCTTTTCACTTCACTTTCCTTCTTTTTGCATTGCCAGTCATATCAGTATGCTTCCCCAAATTTTCTTAATTATCTAGAGTACACCTCTTCATAGAGTAACTTATTTCCCAAGCTTTACAACTATTTAGTTTTTCCCACCCCTTTTAGGATGGCAATCACTGCTACAGAAGATGACAAAATTCATGTTGACTGACTTCGACATGCGTGAGCTTCAGACCCAGGGTAGGTTCCACTGCTTTGCAGTTTTTTTTTTTTTTTTCTCCTATCTAACTGGCTTTTCCCCATTCCTTTCAGTAACAATTGCCCTACAATTCTACTTTCTTCCACAATTGCTCTGTAATTTTACCTTCTTTATTCTTCCCACTCACATTCTCAGCAGAAGCCTTAATGTCTAAGATCTTAGGCCATCCTGAATCAACTCTCAACTTCCTCCTTTTCTGCCTCCAAATTCTCCTATATTTTTCCTACATGTTTCAGAGAAAGACATGTCTCTAGTTTTCTCCAGGTTCTTAACTTATGACCTTGAATTCACCTTGTTTCTTTTGATTTGTATACTCATCATGTACTGATATGTAAAGTTGTGTTTTGGTCAAAATCAGCTATGCTATGGTGAAGTAACAACAACAACAAAAATCTAAATCCAGTTACTTAAAAAAATTTTAAACTTGATTCTCTCTACCAAATCCATTATGGATCTGGCTAACTGTCCAAGAGTACTGTCTTTGCTATGACTCATTAATTCAGGCAGCTGTGATCTTGTGGTTCCCCATTTCAGTGGTAGGGTCCCATGACCGGAAAAGAGATTCAGTGAACTCTTCACTGCCTCAGCCCAGAAGTAACACATTAAATATTTGTCCACAATTTGTAAGACTGAACTATTCATTTGACTTGCCTAACATTGAGGGGGCTAGAAATGGAAAAATATGAAACAAAGTCAAGGATCAGGTAGAATTGTTTCTTTTATCTTTTTGTATCTTTTTCATCTTCTTCCTCTCTCCCCCTCCATCTTCCTCTCTTCTGAAATTTTTGCTTCTATCACAAATACTGCTGAGTTTAAAACATCTTGAAAATTGCCTTTTGTAGATCGTGCTCCATTCCACTTGCCTTTGACCCTCACTTTCATACAAAATTGCCAAATCACCACAATCTAATTTCTACTCTTCATAGATCAAGTGTGCTCCCAGACCCTTAAAAAAATGAATTAAGCATTTTTCTCCCCTTCCTCAAAATTTTATCTCTGCACCTTCTCTAACACATTCCCCACATTCCAGCCACATTGCCCTGTTTGATGTCACCCACATGCTGCATTGTCCTGAGATTCCAGCTTCCTCTAATGCAGATGCCCCTTCCTGCAGCACACTTTCTGCATCCTTTGCCTCTGCAACATCCCTGGTCATTCTTCAAATCCAGCCCAAATGTTATCTTCTCTATGCAGCCTTCCATAAGTATCCCAAACAGAAAGTAGGCAATTTGTAAATAACTCTTCTAACATATAGTATATTATAATTATTTGCATGATTACTTGACTTCCACATAAACTATGAGATCATTGAGAGAATAATTTTACCTTATTTATTATATACTCAGCACTTTGCATAATAGTGCCTGACACAGAGAAAATGTTCAGTAAACTGTTTCTTGGACACATGATTGAACAAATCAATGAATAGTAAAAGATCTAAAAACTATAATTGTGAGGTATTCTTCAAGGTAGAGTACTGGGTGTTTTTGTTTTTTTTTTTTTTAAGAAAGAATCAGTTTTATTTAATTTTTTATCTGGTTTTTGTTTTTCCAACACTTAGTTGTATATGTGGTCCTGGGGTTTTTTTTTTTTCTTTTTGTTTTGTTTTGTTTTTAAAGAGAGAAGGACAGTGAGCAAGAGAGAGAGAATCAATTTTTATTGAGTTTTTCACATGGCTTTCGTTGCTCTGATACTTAGTTGCATATGTGGGTGCTGGGGTTTGAACCAGTGTACATGTGCATGCTGGGCAAGCGCCATAATGACCGAGCTACCACTCTAGCCCCTGGCCCTGGGTTTTGAACCCAGGTCCTAGTGCATGCTAAGCAAGCAGCCTACCACTGAGCCATTGCTCGAGTTCCAGTATTGGTGGTTGTTAAAGAGAAAACTGCATATAATAATTGGTATGTGAAAGTTGGTAGCAGAAGTAGCACGAAAGAAACAATTAATAACATAATGTAACATTGAATAAATATAATGTGGCACAAAACACATACTAAACAAACTATCCATTTCAAGACACTGAAGGATGATTTAATATTTGTAATACATTGTCTTACAATGAAGGCCAGGGTATTCTTTCATATCTTTTGTGAAAGGAAAAAAATTATAGCATCAGTAACACAGAAGTGAATTGTAATATGTGTACCTCAGATGTTATGAATGAATATGTTCCCTCCAATATATAATATTAATGCTGGAAAAGAGTTGACTAATAATAAAGTTAACCAAATGTTTAAAAAATGGTCATTTTAAATATTCCGAGGAAGTTTGCAATTATTCATCAGAGTTCTCTAAATTTAAATTTAAAATAGATGAGAAAGCTTGGGCTATGAATAAAGCTAAAATATTAAGACATTATTTCAACCATTAGTGTTGGGTGATTCTGTAATGCTTTCTCACCTGATGGGTACATTCTATCATTTTTGTTAAACTGCAAAATAAAAATTATTATCTTCTGAGTCTTTATTTTATTCTAAAGTATATTATTTTACTCTAAAGTATTTTATTTGGCCAGGGAGAACTTGGCCAAATTAAACAATGTTTTATTCACTCACTCATCAAGTGTTCATACGTCATACCACATAGAATTTAGTCAGAACCATGCTTTTGTTAGAAAATATTTCTTTATTTTTTAAAGAGGGAGAGAGTGTGAGAGAGAATCAATTATCAATTTTATTTATTTTTCACCTTTTTTTCTGACATGTGGTGCTGGGGTACAAACTCAGGTCCTCACACATGCCAGGCAAGTGCTATAACCGCTGCGCAACTGCTCCAGTCCCTAAGAAACACTTCTTATTAGAGCTTTAGAGTTATACATAGTAGTTTGCTTCACCCTGATAATTGTGATATATATATATATATATAATTTTAATCCATTCATCTATTGATGGGCATCTGGGCTGATTCCATAATTTAGCTATTGTGAATTGTGCTGCTATAAACACTGAGGTGACTGTGTCACTATCATATGCCAATCTTAGATCTCTTGGGAAAATACAAAGGAGTGGGATAGCTGGATCATATGTCTCTAGCTTTTTGAGGCATCTCCATACTGCTTTCAAGAGTGGCTGTAGTAGTATGCAGTTCCACCAACAATGTTCAAAGTTCCTTTCTTCCCACAACATTGTTGGCATTTATTATTTGTGTTCTTGATCATTGCCATTCTGATTGGAGTGAGATGAAATCTTAGTGTAGCTTTGTGTTGCATTTCCCTGATTGCTAGAGATGCTGAATATTTTTTCAATATTTGTTGACTATTTATGTTTCTTTCTTTCTTTCTTTCTTTCTTTCTTTATTTATTTTTACTAGAGCTTTAGGGTTATACACAGTGGTTGGGTTTACCCTGACAGACTCATACATGCACCAAAATTAATTTTGGTTCATGATCCCCTTCCCTTTTTCCCCTCCCATTCTTCCTCCCTCTCCCCTTTTCTTTCCTCTACTTTACTTCACTTCTTTTGAGAAGTTTCTGCTTAGTTTTTGGACCATTTATTGATTGAGTTATTTGTTTTGCTTTGATTTGGGTGTTAGGTTTCTTTGAGTTCTTTAGGTATTCTGGATATTAATCCCTTATTGGATTCTCAGCAGAGTTCTACCAGACCTTTACAGAAGAATTAATACCTGTACTTTGTAAGCTATTCCACGAAATCAAAAGAGATGGAACCCTCCCAAACATGTTTTATGAGGCAAACATAACCCTGATACCAAAACCTAACAAAAACATATTAAGAAAAGAAAATTGTAAATCAATTTCCCTGATGAACATAGAAGCAGAAATCCTTAATAAAATTCTGGCAAATTGCATCTAAAAACACACCAAAAAGATAGTACATCATGATCAAGGGGGCTTCATTCAAGGAATGCAGGGCTGGTTCAAATAACACAACTCAATAAATATAATTCACCACTTAAACAGAATTAAAGACAAAAATCACATGATCATCTCCATTGATGCAGAAAAGGCCTTTGGTAAGATCCAACACCCATTTATGCTCAAAACACTAGAGAAGATAGGGATCAAAGGAATTTACCTTAATTTTGTATGGGCTATTTATCACAAACCCACAGTCAACATTATACTAAATGAAGAAAAACTGAAAGCATTCCCACTAAACTTGGGAACAAGACAAGGCTGTCCACTCTCACTACTCTTATTCAATTTAGTCCTTGAAACCCTAGCCAAAGCAATCAGACAAGAGAAGGAAAACAAAGGGATTTGAATAGGAAAAGAGGAAGTTAAACTATTTCTATATGCCAATGATATGATTGCATACCTAGAAGACCCAAGAAACTCCATCAGAAGACCTCTAGAATTTATAAGTGGATTTAGCAAAGTGGTGGGATGCAAGATTAACACTCATAAATCAATAGCTTTCTTAACACTCATAAATTCAATAGCAATTTGGCTGAATAAGAAATCAGGAAATCCATCCCATTCACTATAACCTCAAAAAGAATAAAATACTTGGTTATTAATCTAACAAAGGAAGTAAAAGATATCTACAATGAAAACTATTGAACACTGAAGAAATAAATTGAAGAAGTCCTGAGAAGATGGAAAGATATTCTATGTTCTTTTTATTTTTAAACAGAGAAGGAGAGAGAGAGAGAGAGAGAGAGTGAGAGAGAGAGAGAGAGAGAGAGAATCAATTTTTATCTAGTTTTTCATGTGGCTTTCATTGCTCCGACACTTGGTTGTGTATGTGGTACTGGGGTTTGAACCATATCCTCGTGTATGCCAGGCAAGCGCCTTAGCCATGAAGCCCCAACTCCAGCCCCATTCCATGTTCTTGGTTAGGCAGAATCAATATAATTAAAATGGCCATTCTGCCTAAAGCTCTGCAAAGATTCAATGCAATTCCCATGAAGGTACCAATGACATTCTTCACAGATATAGAAAAATCACTCTTAAACTTACTTGGTACAATAAGAAACCCAGAAGAACCAAAGCATTTCTAAGAAAAAAAAAGATATAAAAATTGGAGATATTGCAATACCTGATTTGAAATTATACCACAGAGATGTAGTAACAAAAACAGTGTGGTATTTATATCAAAAGACATGAAGTCCAATGGAATAGAATAGAAGACACTGACAGAAACCCACAAATCTTTAACCATCTGATATTTGACACAGAGACAAAAAATAGCTTGGAGGGGCTGGAGTGGTGGCTTGGCAGTTACAGTGCTTGCCTAGCATGCTCAAGTACATGGGTTCAAACCCCAGCAACCACATATACAACTAAGTGTTAGAGCAATGAAAGCATGTGAAAAACTCAACAAAAATTTGATTTTCTCTCTCTTTCTCTCTCTCTCTGTCTCTCAGTCTCTCGCTGTCCTTCTCTCTTTTTTGTCTTCACTTTTTTTAATTCAGACATTTATTTGTTGAACAATCAAACTTCTAATGAGATAATATTATATATATATATATATATAAATTCTGAAAATTAGATTTACCCCCAAGAGCCCTCCCAATTACCCACCCTTATCCCTCCCCTCCTCCTCCTTCCCAATACATTTCATAGCTTGGAGGACAGAGCCTATTCAATAAATTGTGCTGGACAAATTTGGCAGCCGTATGCAGACAATTGAAATTAGGTCCTTATCTCTCACCCTGCACAAAAATCAAATCAAAATGGATCAAAGAATTAGGAATTAAACCAGAAACCATACATGAGAATAAAAAAATAGTATCAATATTCCACTGTATTGGTATAGGCACCTCCTTCCTTAACAAGAGTCCCAAAGCGCAAGAATTAAAACCAAGAATCAATGAGTGGGATGCTATTAAACTAAAAAGCTTCTGCACCGCTAAGGAATTGGTCAAGAGTATCAAGAAAGAACTTACAGAATGGGAGAAAATTGTGACCTGCTACTCCTCTGACAGGGCGACAAAGAACTCAAAAAATTTAACAACAAAAAGACAAAAACCCAATCAATTAATGGGCTATTGAATTAAACAGAAACTTTTCAACAGATGAAGTTCAAAAAGCCAATAAATATATGAAAAGTGCTCTAAATCACTACTAATCAGAAGAATGCAAATCAAAATTACATTAAGATTTCACCTCACTTCAGTCAGAATGGCAAAGATGAAGAATATGAACAATAACAAATACTGGAGGGGTTGTGGGTATAAAGGAACACTTAACACACTGTTGGTGAAACTGCAGACTACAGCCACTCTGGATAGCAGTGTGGAGACTTCTCAAAAAATTAGGGACGGAAACAACCCAGATGTCCCTCACTGGATGAATGGATCCAAAAACTGTGGTACATATATACCATGGAATTTTACACAGCAATTAGAAACAATGATATTGCAGCCTTTGAAGGTAAATGGATGGCTATGGAAGAAATTATGCTTAGTAAAATCAGCTTAACCCAGAGATACAAGGGTCGAATGTCCCCACTCATCTGTGGAGGTTGGAACTAGACCCCGGCCATTCAGAAAGGTGGTCTATTATCATGTGTTAAATCCAGATAAGGTGTAATGTTATACAGCCTAATACTTTTTTAGAGATATTGTTGGTAAAGGAAGGAAGGGATATGGGTGGGAAATTGGGGTGGGCACTCCTGGGGATAAATCTAGTATCCAGAAACTACACACATTTTATATTATTTTGTTAAAAATTTGTATGGTTGTTCAAAAATAAAAATTAAAATTAAAAAAAGAAGAAAAAAAATTAGGGATGGAACCACCATATGACCCAGGTATCCCACACCTGAGTTTTTTCCCAGATGAGCTAGAATTGGCATACTACAGAGACCGCTACTTCAGTGTTTATGGCAGCTCAATTTACTGTAACTAAGTTATAGAATAAACCCAGATGCCCTTAACTGGATTAATGGATCCAAAAACTGTGGCATATATATACAATAGAGCTCTATTCAGCTGTTGGAAAGAATAATATCATGGCTTTTATAGGTAAATGGACAGAAATGGACAAAATGCTGAATGAAATAAGACACACAGAGTCTTACGGGTCAAATGCTTTTTCTGTCATATGTGAAAGTGTGAGTAAAAACCTAACATAGGATAAAAGTCAGTCAAGTTTATTTAATAGATCCACCAAATTCAAAATAACACATAGTCTGAGGGAACTATAGCTATGAATGGGAGGGAGAGGTTGAGAGAAGGAAGGAGGGAAGGAAAAGGGAGTTATCAATACTCTAGTGTACACTTGACTCCCATGGGAAGCCATATTATACTCAGGCAGGCATATAAATCTAGAAATTTCAAAAATTAATATCCATGTATATGGTAATTTTTATATGTAATGTGGGGAAATTACAGAAGAGACAAGAGATCAGGGAGGGTGTGAAGACAGGGAGATCCTGATAAGGATGGGATTTAAGTTGCTTTGTCATTACTTAAGAATGTATGAATGTGTAGCAACAAATCACTTCAATATGTAAGTCTATATTGAACTAATAAAAAAATTACAGAAGACTTTTTCTCTACATGTTATTTCATATTCCATTCTACATTATATATATTTCCCCCAAGGAGATGGTAGCCATGGACTTGCTAGTCATTCTGTATGCTCTACATTTTATATGCTCTATTCCATCTCATTGATTAATCAATTCATCTCCTACTAGTAAGAATGTAAAGTATTCACGTCAACTTTTTTCCATCTTGTTTATTTCGTAAGAGTATATTTAATAATATATACATTTAAGAATAAGAGTATATTGTTTATTTTGTAAGAGTACAGGGGCTGTAGCAGTGGCTCTGTGGTTATGGTGCTTGCCTGGCATGCACGAGTATGCAAGTTCAAACCCCAGCACCACGTATACAACAAAATCTCAGAGCAACAGAAGCCACATGAAAAACTAAATAAAAAATTTTTTTTCTCTCTTTCTATCTTTCTCATTATCACTCTCTCTCTTAAAAAAAAAAGTATGGTACTTTGAGAGAATTCACCTGTAAGTCTATACAACAAATGTTCACATCCTATAGATACTGTGATCCCAGGAAATTGAAGCTTCAAATTAGTTTCTAAGAGGAAATAGAGCCAAGGATTCTTTCATGGTAGAGACAAACTTCAAGAGAATTCCCTCCCTAAATAACAAGGAAAAAATATACCAGGTGGTAACTATAAATATCTGGAGAAAAGTGGCTATCAACTTTTCTGGATGAAACTGGCAAACTAAAATTGCAATAATAGCTACCTTCAATGGGCATCTATTCTATACCAGGCACTGTACTTGAATTCTTGCTTTAATCATCACCATAGGATCCTGACAATTAGGATGCTATCATTTACTAACAATATGATTTAAATGAAATTAGAAGCCTGGGAAAGTTTAATAGTTTATCAAAGGAAAAAGTCATGGAACTATTAAGTGATTATAGTAAGGTTGCAGGATGCAAGATTAATAAGCAAAAGTCAATTGCTTTCCTATGTACTAGCAATAAGAAAGTAGAATTTGAAATTTAGAACAATGCCAAAATTAAATGTTAGATTAAATCCAGCAAAGTACATACAATATTTATAAGAGGAATTTAAGTAATGGAGACATATTCCATGGACAGGATCTCAATATTGTCAGGATTTCAGCTCTTCCCATTCAATCTATATATTTGACTCCATTGCAGTTAAAATTTCAGGTATTTGTGGATGTTGACCGATTGTAAAATCTGCATGGAGAATCAGAACAAAATGTAGAAGAAAGAACAAAGTTGGAAAACTGACACTACCAGACCCCAAATCTGCCTATAAAGCTAAAGTAATAAAGACAGTGTGGTATTGGTAAAAGGGTGGACAAATAGATCAAGAATAAAAAGCCTAGAAATAAATTCATATAAATATGATCTTTGATAAAGATGCAAAATCAACACAATGGAAAAATGACAGTCTTTTCAATGGCACTGGATCAATTACACATAATCATGTAAAATAAATAAATAATCTAAGCACAGAATTTACACCCCTAATAAAAGCTAACTCAAAATGGATTGTAGATCCAAGTATAAAATGCAAAACTATCAAACTCCTATAATACAATATAAGAAAATATCTAAATTTCCTTGGGTTTGCAATGATATTTTAGATATAATACCAAAAGCACAATCCATGAAAGAAGGAATTGATGACCTGAATTTCATTAGAATTAAAATTTCTGCTCTGCAAATGACACTGTCAAGAGAATAAAAAACAAGCCACAGACTGGGAGAAAATATTTGCAAAAGACTGGTAAAGTTGCTTGTTATCCAATATATACAAGGAACTCCTAAAATTCAACAATAAGAAAATAACCTGATTACAAATGAGCCAAAGATTTTAACAAAGACTTTACAAAGGAAGATGTACAGATAGCAAATAAGCATATGAAAAAGATGCTCTGCATTATATGTCATCAGTATAAACTAAAGCTGTAATGAAATACCTCTACACACCTATTAAAATGGGCAAAATGAAGAGTGTCAATAATCCTATTTGCTGGTGAGGATGTGGAGCAGCAGTAAATCTCACTCATTACTAAAGGGAATGCAAAATGGTATGGACACTTTGGAGGACAATTTGGGTGTTTCTTACAAAACTAAATAAACTCTTACCACATGATCTAGCAATTATGCTTCTTGATATTTACCAAAAGGAATTAAGAACAATGTCTACTTAAAAACCCACACACAGTGTTTAAAGCAGCTATATTTGCAATTGCCAAAATCTGGGAGCAACCAAGATTTCTTTCAGTAAGTACAGGGATAAGTAAGCTGGGGTAAATCATGAAAATGGAATATTGTTCAACACTAAAAGAAAATGCACCATCAAGTCATGAAGAGACATGGAGGAACCTTAAATGCATATTAGTAAGGGAAAAAAGCCATCTGAAAAGGCTATATACTGTACAATTCCATCTATATGACATTCTGGAAAAGGCAGCATTTAGACTGTGAAAAGATCAATGGTTGCCAGGAGTTGGAGGGAGGAGGCAGGGATGAATAACTGGAACACATAGGATTCTTAGAGCAATGAAACTACTCCATATGATACTAAAATGGTGGACATGTGTCGTTACACTTTTGTCCAAACCCATAGAATGTGCAATACTACGAGCAAATCATGGTATGAAGTATGGACTTTGTGTGATAATGATGTGTCACTGTAGGTTCATCAGTTATAACAAATATAGCTCTCTGGTAGGTGATGTTGATAATGTAGAAGACGAATACGGTGTGTGGGGGTTATCTTTACTCCTGCTCAATATTGCTGTGAACCTAAAATTGCTCTAAAAAATAAAATTTATGTTTAAAAATGTTTAACAAAGGTATCAGTGCTAGTGAACAGTGCAATCAGAAGTTAAATTCTGGCTCTAAAAGTCATGATTCTCATCTTGGGCACATTATACATTTACTCTAAGCTGCAGTTTCTTCAGCAGTTAAGAAAAATAGAAATACTTTATTATTAATCTAAAGCAGATCCTGGCATATCCATACAGATTGAGTGTGAAATAAGAAATACCAGACAGCCTCTTCCAAGAGTAGGAAGTTCAGTGAACTCCAATAATCTTCAGACAGTGGCATCACCTCTCTAAGAAGCACTAAGTATTGGTTAAGGGAACACAGCCTGCATTTCCTCATCAGTAGTGTGGAAGGCTCAAAGGGTTGTTGTGAGAAGTAAATGAGATGATATGAGGGAAACTATGTCAGTTTAGAGCTTACACATAGCAATCACACAATTGTGTTATACATTATCATTATCAACACTATTATTATTATCAACTCATCTCTACTACATCAACCCTTGATTATAATCATAAAAGTAAATATTGCTGTTAAAGAAAGCACTAACAAAGAACCAGAATATTTTACTTATTATATTAGTTTCATTTTTAATCACTTATGGAAACCTCCATGAGCCTCAGTTTCTCAGGTGAAAAACTGAATACTTGTTCCTCCAGCAAAGAGTTATGCAACTTAAATGGCACATCACTGAGAAAACAGTTTTTAAAAATATAAAACTCTTATGTAACTATACATTATTCTTTAAAAATAATGATTTACATATCTCTAATTACCTGGAGTATTTTACTTTGAATGCTTCACCCTTCCAGATAGAGGCCCATAGCAGGTGAGTGGTGATTCTTGCAAACTTGCATCCAAGTTTCTTGATTTCAATACATGATTGACCATATTTTTTGAGGATCAATATGTTTGTTTAAAAGAGAAGGACTATCTGCAGGCTGAACATGAGATCTGAGGGTACCCGACATGGTACCCTTTCACATTTTTAGCCTTTATTGTACTGTATCATAGAGTCCAAGAATACATATCTTTGATCTGTGCATAATTTGGTCCACATGAAATCTTCACTAATAAGAGTTGAAAATGAAAAGCTCAGTCCAATTAATCTACTGAAGAATTCTGTTTCATTATTATTATTAAAACAGGTTAAAGAGAAATAATTGGCAAATGATTTTGCTTTAATGTATTCAGATGTAGTCTGGGCTCTGTTTTTATAATTTGGATTGAGTCAGCCTGCCCAAAGAAAAACTGGCAAATATAGCATGAGATATATTTCTAATATTTACAGTGCCATGGACCTGTAAATCTAGTCATTGCTGAATTAAAAGACCCATTATTCAGTATTATGTGACCATGGAGTGAAAGCCCAGATCATACAGTGTATGCAAATCAATAGTGAAATTTCATGGTTTTAGTGATTAAGAAAAAGTGAAATATTTTAGTACCTCCATCAAACTTTCAAAAGATCATACTTCTCAGATTCTTTATCATGATGGTGATGTTTTTTACAAAGATCAAGTATAAATAACCTAAAAAAAGAAAAAAATGTAAGCTGTTCCTAAGGGCATAACATTTAGAAACAACATATGGTTCCTGTAGTCAAGAATAAGTTTCTTACTTCAGCCAAAGATATTCACAGAGAGATGAGGAAATAGGATCATGGGCAAGAGGGAAAAGCTTGTCATCTCTCTTCCCTCTGCTCCTCATCTTCTTTCCCTGACTGAATGTAATTTTCATTTTATACCAATTTTAGATGTAAAAATAAAACAGACATTGTTGCCCCAAAATGCAAGGTCTTCTAATGCATTCATCTTTTACTTTATTATTATATTAAATTTTATTAACATGGAAGGGTACATTATATCATACAATGTAATTACTGCTTTAATTCATTCAATAGCATACTTTGGGCATCTTCCCTGTGACCAGGGCAAGGCCCTAAGTGACGGTACCTATCCTCTACTCCCTATTTCAGTCTCATTTCAGGGAAGAAGACAGACTGAACTTGGTCACACTCTCTGTAATCTTTTCAATATTTAAAATAATTAGAGGATCACACTATTCACCTGCTGAAAAATCCTTCAACAGCTTCCCTGTACAACATACTCCAGACTGATTATTTTGATTCAGTCCTGTGTGATGGTTGGCTTTACCATTTAAGTTTCAGCCCTTGCCAATAAGGTCCACAGACCTTCTTTTAGATTCTCACATCTGCCTAACTTCTTGTGAAGAACACACCAGGGCTTTACACATCATGTCTCTCCCCTGCAACAACAACAACAATAACAAACACACACACACACACCCCTTCTGGAGAGACTTTCTCTGGAACTCACATGTAAAACAAGTCACTTTGCA
Organism: Aplodontia rufa; assembly: GCA_004027875.1. Classification (NCBI taxonomy): domain Eukaryota; kingdom Metazoa; phylum Chordata; class Mammalia; order Rodentia; family Aplodontiidae; genus Aplodontia; species Aplodontia rufa. The sequence continues at coordinate 43,765 of PVKS010004461.1, read as the reverse complement.
TGCTTCCTATATTCCCTATTGTTTTCTTCATCATACTTACTGCAATTTGTAATCATGTCATTACTGCTCAATTTTTTATGTCTCTCCCACTAGATTATATGTCCCATGAAGGTAGTAACAATAAACAGTACAATATTTATCCTAGTAGATGTGCAATCAGTTTTGTTGAATGAATGACTTAAGATGAACAAAGCAATAAGGAAAGAATTGCAAGGCAGCATTTACACAAGCTCACGAAAACCTAGTACTCGTTCTAGATGTAGATTCTACGAAATGCTCAATTGATGAGAATGGAATTGAATTTACAATAAGATTTTCCAATAGATGTGAAATAATCTGTCTTGGTAGGCCATATGTTCCCAGAATTTTCTTCACCAAACTTAGTGAAATGAAATTTAAAAAGAAGATTCTTTGTGAGCACTATCCTACCTCTGAATGTACATAGAAGTGGTTGTGGCTGTGTGCAAAGAGCTTTAGGCAGGCAGGGTGCATTTTATAGAAGTAAATTTAAATTTTCTGTGAGTGACAAAAGTTTTATAGCTAAGACCTAGAACCCGGGTTTCCTTCCAATTCCTTCAACTCCTACTACAAACCCTAAGACTAGGAAATCAATAGATAATTCACAGACATTCACCTATGGATTTTCTCATAAATGTTTTTTTTTTTCCAAGGCAGGGCATCTTATGTATATCTAGCAGAAGGAGGTAAGAGATTTGCTTTTAAATTGTTCATATTCTTTTTAAGCACTTAGAATTGTATTCATTTCCATTGGCAAGATCATCTATTTTAAAATCTCAATGTCATCGTCAAGGACTGAACACATTGACCTTAAACCTCTGCACATTCTTCCCTCTAGTGCGTTGGTAAAATTATGGAAGTAGAAGTATCTGTGTCCTTATTTTTGTGTCCTTAAATTTCTATTGAGCCATTATTAAAGATCTAACATACTTAAAAACTACACAAAATCACATATTATTTATTCTACATGCTAACAAAATTATTCTGTTTTTCATGTTCAGATTTCTGGTAATAATTTTAATTGTAATTTCTAGAAGTAGTCAAGTAACAGAATTATGATTCTTTAAAAGAGCATCAGTTGAATTAACTAAGTAAGGCACTTGCCTCACACAAGATTGAATTAGGCCACATGAAAATTTACTTTACATAATCTTTTCATGACTTTGCATTTAATTTCAAAACTAATGTAACTAACCTCTAATTTTAAAGGAATTATACACATGAATTTATTATTTTCTCTTTGGAAAACTTCTTGAACCTCACCTCCCCCCACCAAATGGTTGTTTTACTATTTAAATCTCATTTTAGCAGTGGTAGGAAGTTCCAATAACAGCTTTCTCCTAGGATTTGAGGTTTGGCATTTACCTTGTGAGGTGTTGATTTGCTTTTTAACTATTTTCATGTAAAGGATTTGGGGCTCATATTCTTCACAAACCTAATAATTATCTAGGAATAATGCCACTTCGTATATACTATATGACTGGTGGGAAAACAAATAATTTAACACATATTGATGAAGGTTGTGATGTGTGACCATTATTATAGTGGGTGTGGAAGAGGCATAATTAACTAAGAAGGGAAAACAGACATAGGAACGTTATTTCAATGATCTAGGGCTATCTATAAAATAAGGATGTAGAAGGCAAAGAGCTGGCGCAAAGCTGGAGCAAGTCAGGGAGGTTTTCCAGAGAAGACATTTAAGCTGGGGTTGGAAGTGAAAGCAAGAATTTGCCCAGTGGTGTAAAGCTGGAGGGTGGATAGAAAGAAATTAGGAGAACTGGCATGCCAAGCAGAAGAAACAGTAAAATACAAGTCCGGAGGTAAATAACACACTGCACGTTGCTCCTCTTGAATGTGCGTGGATGAATTGCGTGGTATGAGAGGTTGTTAGTCAACAGATGCTTATTGAGAGGTTGCTAAAAGCCAAGTACCCTGCTTAATTTTATCAATTCCAGTGAAAATGACAGACTGTCAATGAGATTACAGGTAATCCCAGAAGACAGATATTAAACAGATGCTTTCAGTGTGTTATATGCTTCAGAGAAGAAATAAAGGGTGCTATGAGAGAACAGTACTAAATCTGGAAGAATAATAATTTTGAAATACCATTTAATGTTCCACTCATGTTTGCCCGCTTTCTCCATAAATGCCTCCTTTTCTTTTCTCCATTCCCAAATTCAGTTAAAGTAGCTGGTCTCACTGTCTAAGAACACTTTGATGCTGGGTGTGCTGGTGCATGCCTGTAATCCCCAGCCACTCAAGAGACTGAGGCAGGAGGATCATATAAGTTCAAAGCCTCAGCAACTTAGTGAGACCCTGCACAACTTAGCAAGGCCCTGTCTCAAAATTAAGTATTAAAAAAGTGGACTGGGGATGTGGCTCTGTGGTTAAATGCTCCTGGGTTCAATCCCTGGTATGTACCAAAAAACCAAAACAAAACATTTTGACAGTACGGAGAAGAAAAAAGTCTCTGAGGCTTTGCTTGGCTTTGCCATCATTGGTCTAATAATTGAAACATGAAAATGGATGATTGACCTAGAGAAAGCAATGTGTGGAGAGTGAAAAAAGAGCAGGACTCAGTAGAGAGCTATGTGGGGTGCACAAGACAAACCAAGAAACCTGGCAGAGGATAGAGTAAAAGCAGAATATGAGAGGGAGGGTGGGCAGGTGAGGAGGAGAGGTGGGCAAGACCCAGCCTATAAAGGAGAGTTTTATTCAAAATGACTCTTCATCCTCATCAGTTCCTTAGTGTTATGGTTTGAACATGAGGTGTCCCCCACAAGCTCACATGTGACAATTCCGGATGGCTGAGATGAAATGGTTGGGTTTAAAAAGCCTTAAACCAATCAGTGAGTTAATCCTCTTATGGAGATTAACTGGCAAATGTAGGCAGATGTTGTGTGGCTGGAGGAGCCAATATATTCTATATCTGGCATGGAGTTTCTCTCTCTGCTCTGCTTCCTGATGCCTTGAGTTCTCTGCTACCTGGAGCCACATCTGCCACCATGATGTTCTGCCTTACCTTGAGCCCTGAAGAATGGAGCCGACCTTCTACAGATTAAGACCTCTGAAACTGTGAGCCTCTAAATAAACTTTTCCTACTAAAGTTGTTCTTGTCAGGTCATTTAGTCGCAGTATTGAAAAAGCTTACTAATACACTAAGTTATCCCTTCTTTATTATCAAAACTAATTCATTCCTCTTCTACTCCTGTATGGACATTTCAGAAAGTCCCTTATTTCCTTTGTTCCACACCTGCTATAGTGGGACAACCCTTTTTTTGCCCACACTTGGATGGCTAATGTAACTTAGCAAACTTTATTGTGGGTCATATATAGCCACTGAAAAGGTTTTCTTCCTCTACTCCTCTTTTTTTTTTTTTTTTTAAAGAGAGAGGAAGAGGGGCTGGAGTGGTGGCTTTATGGCACTTGCCAGGCATGCACGAGTACACGAGTTCAAACCCCAGCACCCATGTATACAACTAAGTATCAGAGCAATGAAAGCCATGTGAACAACTCAATAAAAATTGATTTTCTCTCTCTCTCTCTCACTGTCCTTCTCTCTTTAAAAAAAAAAAAAAGCCTTTAAAAAAAAGCGAGAGAAAGAGGAGGGAGAGACAGGGAAAGAGAAAATCAATTTTATTTATTTTTTTCATGTTACTTTCAATTCTCTATCATTTTGTTGTGTACATGGTGCTGGCATTTGAACCTGGGTCCTTGTACATGCCAGGCAAGCACTTTTAACTGCTGAGCCACTGATCCAGCCCCTACTCCTCTTTTTTAAATTTACTTTTCTCCATTAAACATTTTTGTCAGTTTTATTGAAGTATAATTTGCATAAAAGCAACTAGTCAAGTTTAAATGTACACGTCGATGAGTCTGGACAATTGGATATGAAGCGTAACCATCACAAGCACAATATAGGACTTCCATCACCATGAAGTTACTGAATGCCCCCATTACAGTTAATGCTTTCACTTCCTTCTGGGAAAATATGGATTTGTTCACTGACACTGAAATTCTGCCATTTACAGAATTTCATATGATGGAATAGTACAGTATGTAGTATTTTGTGTGTAATTTCTTTCACCAGCCATAATACTTTATAGAACCATCAATGTTGTGTGAATCCATAGTTTGGTTCTCTATTATTGAGTGGTAGCCCATAATATGGATATACTATAACCTGTTAATTCATTCGCAAGTTGATGATATTTTGATTATTTACAGCTTGAGGCTATTTTGAATAAAATTTTTTAAAACATTACTGTACAAGTCTTTATGAGTCTATTTGTTCATTTCTCTTAGGTAAATCCTGTGAGCAGAACTGCTGATTCATATGGAGAGTGCATGCTTAATGTAATAAGAAACTGCAAATTCTTTTCCACAGTAGTTATATTTCTTTTTCCCTCCAGCAGTCTGTGAGTATTCCAGTTGCTCAACATTCTCAACAATGCTTGTCAGTCTTTAATTTGAGCCATTCAAGCAGATGTGTAGTGGTAGCTCATTGTGGTTTTAATTTGCATTTTCCTAATGACTAATGATGTGGAACATTTTATGAGCTGATTTGCCACCTGTATTTCTTCTTAGATGAAGCATTTTTCAAATCCTGTGCCCAGTTTTTAATTGAGTTTTTTGTCTTATTACTAGGTGATAAGAGCTTTATATGTTCTATGTATAAGTCCTTTATCAGATTATTTTGCAAATATTTTCTCTCAGATTGTGACTTGTGTTTTTATTTACTTAACAGTGACTTTTTTTTTTTTAAGAAACAGGGAGAATGAGAGAAAAAGAAAGAGAGAATCAACTCTATTTAGTTTTTCATCTGGTCTTCAATTCTTCAACATCCAGCTGTGTATGTGGGGCTGGGGTTTGAACTTGGGTCCTCATGCATGACAGGCAAGCACCGCAGTAGCTGAGCCACTGCTCTAGCCCCTTAACAGTAACTTTTAATGAGCAAAGTTTTTAAATCTGATGAAATCTAGTTTATGTTTTTTTCTCTTATATGTGATGATTTTCACATCCTAGTTAAGACATTATTGTCAGACTGGTATAGCCACTCTGGAAAACAGTGTAGGGAGTCCTCAAAAAATTAGGGTTGCATCCACCACATGACCCAGCTATCCCTCTTCTCGGTATTTTTCCCAGAGGAGTTAGAATCAGCATTACAGTGACACAGCAAAATCTATGTTCTTAGAAGCTCAATTTACAATAGTTAAATTATGGAACAAACCCAGATGCCCCTCACTGGATGAATGGATCCCAAAGCTCTGGTATATATATATATATATATATATATATATATATATACAATGGAGTTCTGCTCAACTATTAGAAAAAATGATATTCCAGCTATTGAAGGTAAATGGATGGCAATGGAAGAAATCATGCTGAGTAAAATTAGCCAAACCCAGAGAGTCAAGGGCCTAATGTTTTCCCTCATATGTGTAGGTTATAGCTAAACCCCAGGCTTGGGGGAAAGGTAGACAAACTCATGTATTAAACCATAGAACAAAAATGCAATATGTCAATATTTATGAGATACATTGCAAGATACTGCAAAAGATATTTGAGTAAGCTATACTGCATGCCTTTACAAAATGTAAATGTTTAATCCTATTGTCAAATATATCAAAAAATAACAAGGGATGATAGGAAGGGAGGAGAAGGGGAAATGTCAGAACTGCGATAAAGCTAGGTACATTGCAAACATTTATAAGTATGTCACTGTATATACTATATTCATATATATGAAAATGTTCTTCATAAGTGTAAGAATTATGTCACAGCATTTGAGTATTTTAGGAAAAATATAGGAACTAGAAGAGAGGCAAGGGATCAAGGGATGGGAGGAGGGAGGCAGAGGGGTTCAGGGGGGGAAATACTGACCAAGTTGTATTGCTGTATTGCGTGCATCTAGGAATATATGACAACAAATCCCATCATTATGTACAACTATAATGCACTAATAAAAATAAAAAAATAAAAAACATGATTGCCAAACCCAAGGGCATTAAAAATTTGTCCTAAATTTTCATCTAGAAGTTTTATACTTCTAGCTCTTACACATATGTACATGATCAAATTTGAATTAATTTTTTTTTAAGGGAGAGGGACAGTGAGAGAGACAGAGAAAGAGGGAAACAACTTTATTTAGTTTTTCACATGGCCTTAGTTGCTCCAACACTCAGTTGTGTACGTGGTGCTGGGGTTTGAACCTGGGTCCTTGTACTTGCCAGACAAGCACTGAAACCTCGGAGCCACCGCTCCAGCCCCTTGAATTAATTTTTATATGGTGTGAGGTAATGGCCAAAATTAATTATCAGATGAATACCCTATAATACCAGTACAATTTTTCTATGCTTATCCTTTTCCCCATTCAATTATCTTAACCATCCACTGAAAATTCATTGGTCACAAATTTGTAGGTCTTCACTCTTTGTTGTTTTCCATTAATTTCTACTCTGTTACCACTCTTTTTCTGAAATCAAGAAGTATATGTCTGGGGCTGGAGTGGTGGCTCAGTGGGTATGGCACTTGCCTGGCATGTGCAGGGACACAGGTTCGTATCCCAGCACCACATACATAATGAAGGGACAGAGCAATGAAAGCCAAATGAAAAACTAAGTAAAACTGATTCTCTCTTTCTCTCTCTCACTGTCCCTCTCTTAAAAAAAAAAAAAAGAAGTATATGTCCTTCTGTTTCTTATCCTTTTTCAAGATGGCTTAAGTTATTTTACATGATTTGCATTTTAGATTAATTTTATGAATTTCTACAAAAGAAATGTGCTGGATCTCAACTGTAAATACACTGAATCTATAAATCAATTTTGGGAGAATATGCATCTTAACAACATCCAATCCATGTAATTTTTAGTTTCCAATTACTCATTGGAAATGTATAGATTTTTTTTTCTGTAAGAGAGAGAAGGATCAAGGGAAAGAGAGACAGAAAGAGAGAATGAATTTTATTTATTTTTTCATCTAACCTTTCTTTCTTCAACAGTTAGTTTTGTATGGGTGCTGGGGTATGAACCCAGGTCCTTGCACATGCCAAGCAAGTTCCCCAACCACAGAGCCACTGCACCAGCCCCTAATTATAGAAATTAAATAGATAATTTTATGTTAATTTTTTTATCCTGAAACCTTGCTAAGTTCTTGTAGCTGACTTGTAAATTCCATTGAATCATATTATACATGATTATATAATCTCCAAGTAACATTTTTCTTTATAATTTATATGAGTTTAAATCATGGTTATTGTTTTATTGTGCTTATAAAAACCTCTGATATCATGTTTAATAGGAGTGAGAATAGAAATCCTCACTATATTCCCAGTTTTAGTGGAAAAGGATGCAAATCTGTCAATATAAAACATTATGTTTGCTGCAGGTTTTTGTAATTATTCTTTAGCAGATTCAGTATGTTTTCTTTACTCCTTAGTTTATTGGGAATTTTTATACTGACTGAGTGTCTAACACTGTCAAATATTTTCTTCTTTATCTATTGAAAAACTCCTAACATTTTTCTGTTTCTTACTATTGTGAATTGTACTGATTTATTTCTATGCTGAGCCAACCTTGCATTCCAAAGATAAACTCCATTTGGTCCTGGAACATTGCCTTTTTTACCATATGTATTGCTATATGCAATTTAACGATATTACAATGAGGGTTTTTTGCACCTATATCCTTAAGAGATAGTGATCTAACATACAACATTCCTAAATAAACACAAGAGGAAATTGAAAATCTAAACAAACCAATCTCAGGTAGCAATATTGAAACAGCAATCAAAGGCTTTCCAAAAAGGAAAAGCCCAGAACCTAATGGATTCTAAGAACAGTTCTCCCAGACCTTTACAGAAGAGCTAACACTTCTGCTTAGTAATCTCTTCCATGAAATTGAAAGAGATGGAACCCTCCCAAACACTTTTTATGAGGTAAACATAACTCTGAAACCAAAACCCAACAAAGACACATCAAGAAAAGAAAACTACAGACCAATTTTCCTGATGAACACAGATGCAAAAATTTTAATAAAATTCTAGCAAACCTTGTCCAAAAATACATCAAAATACAATATATCATGATCCAGTGGTCCGCATTCAAGGAATGCAGGGGTGGTTTAACATACCCAAACCAATAAATATGATTCACCACTTAAACAGAATTAAAGACAAAAACCATATCTTCTCCATTGATGCAGAAAAGGCCTTTGATAAAATCTACCAGCCATTTATGCTCAAAACAATGGAGAAGATAGGGATCAAAGAAACATACTTCAATTTTGTAAGAGCAATTTATAACAAACCCATAGCCAACATTATACTTAATGGAGAAAGACTGAAGCCATTCCCACTAAATTTGGGTGCAAGACAAGACTGTTCACTCTTACCACTCCTATCCAATATAGTCCTCAAAACCCTAGCCAGAGCTTTCAGACAGAGAAGGAAATCAAGGAAATTTGAGTAGAAAATAAGGAAGTCAAGCTATCTCTATTTGCCAATGACATGATTCTATACCTAGAAGACCCAAAATGCTCTATCAGAAGACTTCTACAGCTTATAAATGAATTTAGCAAAGTGGCTGGTTACAAGATCAACACTCAAAAATCAATAGCTTTCCTATCCTCCAGCAGCAATTCTGGTGAAGAAGAAATCAGGAAATACATTCCTTTCACAATAACCTCAAAAAGAATAAAATACTTGGGTATTAACCTAACAAAAGATATAAAAGACCTCTACAATGAAAATTATCAAAAATTTAAAAAAAAATTGAAGAAGACTTAAGAAGATGGAAAAGCATTTCATGTTCTTTGTTAGGCAGAATCAATATAATTAAAATGACCATTCTGCCGAAAGCCCTGTACAAATTCAATGCAATTCTCTTCCAGACACCAATGATATTCTTCATGGATATAGAAAAAGCAATTCTCAAATTCATTTGGGATAACAGGAGACCCAGAATAATCAAAGCATTACTAAGCAAGAAAGACAAAACAGGAAGTGTCACAATACCTGACCTGAAATTATACTGTAGGATGGTAGTAACAAAAACAGCATGGTATTAGTATCAAAATAGACACAAACACTAACGGAATAGAATAGAAGACATTGAGACAAACCCACAAGTTTTTAACCATCTGATATTTGACAAAGGGGGCAATATCAGGCATGGAGGATAGACAGCCTGTTCAACAAATGGTGCTGGAAAAACTGGACAGCCATATGCAGACGATTGAAATTAGATCCTTATCTCTCACCCTGCACAAAAATCAAATAAAAATGGATCAAAGAATTAGGAATTAAACCAGTAACTATACAATTATTAAAAGAAAAAAAATGGATCAACATTCCACCACAACCATGTAGGCAGCTCCGGATTCCTTAACAGACTTCCATAGTGCAAGAATTAAAGCCAAGAATCAATGAGTGGGGTGCCATTAAACTGAAAGTCTTCTGCACAGCTAAAAAATTAGTGAAGAGTATCAAGAGAAAACATAGAGAATGGGAGAAAATCATTGTCTGCTACACCTCTGACAGGGGAATAACATGCAGAATATACAAAGAACTCAAAAATCTGAATACCAAAACCACAAATAATCTAATCAATAAATGGGACATATTGAATTAAACAGAAACTTCTCAACAGAGGAAGTCCAAAAAGCCAATAAATATATGAGAAACTGTTCTGTATCACTAGCAATTAGAGAAATGCAAATCAAAACTTCACTGAGACTCCACCTCATTCCTATCAGAGTGGCAAAAATGAAGAATATAAACAATAACAGATGCTGGAGGGGTTGTGAGGAGAAAGGAACACTAACACACTGTTGGTGGGACTGCAAACTGGTGCAGCCACTCTGGAGAGCAGTGTGGAGACTCCTCAAAAAACTAGGGTTGGAACCACCATATGACCCAGCTATTCCATTCCTGGGTATTTTCCCAGAAGATCTAGAAGCTAGAATTGGCATACTATAGAGACACAGCTACATCAATATTTATAGCAGCTCAATTTACAATAGCTAAACTATGGAAACAACCCAGTTGTCCCTCATTGGATGAGTGGATTAAAAAACTGATTATATATAAAATCATATTATATACACACAATGGAGTTCTACTCTGCTATTAGAAAGAATGATATCATGGAATTTGCACCTAAGTGGATGGAAATAGAAAAAATCATGCTGAGTGAAACATCCCAAAAACAGAGACTTAAGAACCGAATGTTTTCTTTGATATGTGAAAGCTATAGTAAAACCTAAGATAGGATGAAAATTAGCTAAGTTTGATTAATAAACCCACCAAAGTTGAATTTCACATAAACTGAGGGAACCATAATTATGAAAGTGGGCAGAGAAGGGAGGGAGCCAGGGAGGGGAAGGAGGGAAAAGGAGGTTATCAATACAGCTAGGAACACTCTACTGCCATGAGAAGCCAAACTATACTCAGGCAGGCAAAGAAACTCATTTCAAAAATTAATATATATGCATATGCTTATTTCTATCTATAGCATAGGGATATTACAGAGGAGTCATGAGATCAGAAAATGGAAGGAGCTGGGGGAGATCCTGGACTAGGATCAGGCTTAACCTACTTTGTCAATATCTATGTATGCATGAATATGTGACAATGATTTGCTTCAATATGTAAGACTATGTCAAACAAATAAAAAAATTTACAGAAAAAAAAATAAGGAAGTACTCATCTACAGGGTTCCTCACCCTTATCATGTCTTTATCCTATTTTGTCACCAGGGTAATGATAGCCTTATAAAATTAGTTCAGAAGCATTCTGTCCTCTCCTACTTTCTGGATGAGTTTGTATATAGATGAGTTTGTATATAGTTTGTATATATATATATATTTCATCTCTAAATGTTTGCTATAATTTGTCAATTAAGTCATTTGGCCCTGGAGTTTTGTAGCTTAGTCTTTAACTATAAATTTATTTTCTTCAATGAACAATAGTTATTCCAGTTACTTACTTTTCTTGAGTAAATGTTGATATTTTATGTCCTTCATGTAATTTGTCAGTTTCATCTAAGTTCCTAATTGGTAGGCATGAATCTGTTCACATGTCATTATTATACCTTAATATAGGTATGATTTGAGTTGATGCCTATTTCATATTCCCAATATTGTTTGTTTTTTTTCTTATTCATTACCTTAACTAGAGGTTAATTAATTTTATTCATTTTCTCAAAGATTCATATTTTAGAGTCATTGATTTAAAAAAAAACTTTGGTCTTCTATTTTACTGAGTTATACTCTTAGCTTTATTATTTCCTCTCTTCCCTTTGCTTTGGTTTTAATTTGCTCTTCTCTTGCTCTTCTTAAGAAACCTGTTTCTGAATGTGAAAGCTTGATCATGACCTAAGAATTAACCTCATTTGAGAATTTAAAACTAACATTTCCTCTAAATACTACTTTCACTGTATTGCACAAATATTGATATGTATTCATTTTCACTCACTTCAAAATATTTACTAATTTCTGTGTGACTTCCTCTTTAAACCATATTTTACTTATTAATATATTATTTAAGTTCCAGATATTTGAGGATTTTCCAGATATCTTTCTGTTACTGCTGAGTGGCTTAATTCCATTGTGGTTAGAGAATATACTTTGCATGACTTTAATTCTTTTAAATTTGCAAGGGTTTCCTTTATGGACTAAAATATAGTATGTATTGGTAAATGTTCCAAGTGCACTTAACAAGTATTCCACTGTTTGAGGTTGGAGTTCTCTAGGTCAAGTTTGTTAATAGTGCTATTCAGGTCTTTCATACTGATTCACTTTCTAATTTCTATCACCAAGAAGAGTGCTAATACGTCTAAATATGTTTGTGATTTTGTCGATTTCACCTTTCAATTATACCATTTTTTTATGGTTTTCAACATCTGCTATTTGATACATACATATTATGTTGTCTTTCTAGTAAACTGGCCCTTGATCATTATACAATTTTTATTTTTCTTATTCTGAAGTCTTTATCTGATGTTAATGCACCCAATATAGCTTTCTTGTGATTAGTGCTTTTGTAGTACTACATATGTTTTCCCATCATTTCAGATTTTTCCCCTTCGTTTACTTTTAACTTATCTATGTCTTCATATTTAAAGTGGATTTCTTGTTTGTTTTATCCAATCAGAAAAATCTCTGGCATAAGATTTGAGTGGCTAGAACTGCAATGTCCAGTAAAGTAGCCCCTGACCACATGCAACTCTAGAAACTTGAAATAAGGATGATCTGAATTGAGACGTGTTTCCAGTGTAAAAATACACATGGAATTTTACTTGGTTTCTATAAAACAGAATGTAAGCATTTTTATTAATAACTTTATATTGATTATATGTCAAATAGCATTTTGCATAGATTCTATTGAATAAAGTATCCTATTAAGATTACCTTTTTCGCGCCCAGAGGTTCCATGGATCTGTCTCTTGCTTCAACAGTGTTTGAACGAACAGACCTGGGGACTTTCTTTATTTCGGCTTCCAACCGCCTTCTAATCTGGTCTCCATTTGCAACCTCGGGGACAGCTTCGCGCCCACCTCCTGCTTCCAGGACCAGCAACTCCGGATTTTGTGGTTAGCTCCTTACCGCTGAGCAACCATGACCTCCCAGATTCCTCAGAATTATTCCACGGAGGTGCAGGCTGCCGTCAACCACCTGGCCAATTTGCCTCTGCGCGCCTCCTACAGCTCCTCTCTTTGGGCTCCTATTTTGACCGGGACGCTGTGGCTCTGGAGGGCGTGGGCCACTTCTTTGAGAGTTGGCGGAGGAGGCGCGGGAGGCCTCGGAGGGTCTTCTGAAGATGCAGAACCAGCCCGGCGGCCGCGCCCTCTTCCAGGACGTGCAGAAACCTTCTCAAGGTGAGTGGGGCAACACTCTGGATGCCATGGAAGCTGCCTTGGCCCTGGAGAAGAGCCTGAACCAGGCCATTTGATCTTCATGCCTTGGGTTCTACGTACAGACCCACACCTCGGTGACTTCCTGGAGAACCACTTCCTCCACGAGGAAGTGAAGCGCATCAAGAAGTTGGGGGATCACCTGACCTCCACCTGGGGGTCCCCCAGGCTGGCCTGGGCGAGTGTCTCTTCGAAAGACTTGCCCTCAAGCGACTAGGCGGCCCTGGAGACCCGTGGCCTTTGATGGGGCTCCTTTGCATCTACTGACCCTAGGGCTTTGGCCCAAGCCTCACCCTCCAACCCCTAAGCAGCTTTTTAACAACCGTGGAGCCCCTCCCAAGCTTTGGACCGAAAGAAAATAAAGCTTTTTCCAGAAAAAAAAAAAAAAAAGATTACCTTTATCTGTTTCTTTCTTTAATGTGGCTACTAGAAAGTTTTAATTTGTTCACTGGCATGGTAGCATATGCCTGTAGTCACAGAGACACAAGAGGCTGAGGCAAGAGGGTTGCAAATTCGAGGCCAGCTTTAGTAATTCAGCAAGGCCCTAAGCAACAAGATACTGTCTCAAAATGAAAAGGGCTGGGGATGTGGCTTAGTGGTATAGCACCTCTAGGTTAAATCCTCAGTATCCCCCCAAAAGAGAAAGTGTTAAATTACTTACCCTCCCTGTCTTATATTTCTGTTGAACAGCACTGATCTGGCTCATTTGCATGTCATTTAATTGGTGAAGATGACATATTTAAAATCATCCATCTTACTGGTTGTATTATATTTATCTTATTTGTTCTTTCCCCCTTTTCCTGCTCTGCTCTTTCTCTGCTTTTGTCACTTCATTTTTTTGTACTACTGGTTGATTATTTACAAATTTTTAAAAACTTTAAAAATCAGGGCTGGAACAGTGGCTCAGTGGTTACAGTGCTTGCCTGGCAGGCATGAGAATGAGGATTCAAACCCCAGCACCCTGCACACAATGAAGTATTGGAGCAATGAAATTCACATAAAAAAAAATAAATAAAATTAATTCTCTCTCTCACTCTCTCACATTGCCCCTCTCTCTTAAAAAAAAAAAGTAACTTTAAAAATCCCTATGGTTCACTAAGTGAATTTTTAACTCACCATCAACCATCTTTAAATAATATGCTAGTTTTGGCAGAGTATAAGGTTCTTTTGAAACAACATATTTCTGCTTCTTTACTAGCTTCATTTGTGTTATTTTGCTTCTATTTTTTTTCTTTAAATAGTTGTTTCTTAGAGTAATTTGAATGAGGAACATGCCTTTTGTTGTCATTGTTTTGGTGCTAGGAATTGGGGCCAGGGCCTTGTGCATGCTGGGCATGTTCTCCACCACTGAGCTCCACACCTGGACTAGAAATGCCTTTTATATTTACCTTAATTTTCACTATTTCTGGAGCTTCTCATTTCTTTGCATAGATAAGGTTTCTCAACGTATCATTTTCTTCTCCATGAACTTCTTTTAATATTTCTTATAACACAAGTCTGCTGCTAATACTTTCAGCTTTTGTTTTTCTCGTGGGAGGGTCTTTACTTTGCTTTTTACGTTTGAAAAATTTTTTTTCTGGGTATAAAACTCAAGTGAAAAAAATTTTTCTTCATCAATCTAATGAATTTACTCCATTGTATTACTACTTACATAGTTTCTGATAAATCAGCTTTAATTATCATCTTTATTCTTATATATGTGATTTTTCCCTTGAGGACTTCAAAATGGTTTCTTTTTTATTTACATTTTGAAATTCTTCATGTAACCTTGCATGTTTTTCTCCTTTTCAAATAGGACCTTATCACTTTAATGGCAGTTAAGTTCTTTGCCTCATTTCTGACTTTTGATCATCTCGGAGTCTGATTTTGTAAATTTTGTAAATCTTTTCACAATGAGCTGCTTTTTTCTTATGTTTTTTTTCTGTGTCTTTTAATTTTTATTGAGTACTAGATACTGTGTATAGAGCAGTCAGAATTGAGATAAATGCTATTTATGCATGTAAATAAAAGTAATTCTTCTTCAACTGGATCATGAGTACCTGAGTTTAGACAAACTAGTCAGAAGTTGAACTGGTTTTGGTTTTGTTGTCACGATGATTAGTCTTCATCAGTTTCAATTTCCTGTAGCTTTACCTTGTGGATAGGGTTAGGGTTACTGTATTGAATAGCCACTTGGTTTTATTTTTCAATTTTCCTGATACACCCTCAACATTAAGCTTTCCCTGTACAAATATGCTCCATTGGAGATGGTTCTCCACACTCTTGCCTCTTTTCCAGTGGTAGCCTACTGTTGCTTGTTATTCAGAGCTTGCTGCCTGGGGAAAGGTAGAAAGTTTCTCTGTTGTGCTGATCCAGCTTGAGTTTGATCATATGCTGGGAAGCTGTGTCTTTGGGGTAGGGCTTTTACATAATCCTGTTCCTAAGTCATAACAGCTAAACTGTGCTTGTGTCCTTATTGACATTTGTTCAGAAGTTTCCTGAACCTGTCTAATGAGTAAAGGTTCTTTCACCTGTCCTGTAGCCACAATAGTACATTATCTGAGACCTGGGAGAATCAGGGTTTTCTCCTTCTCTCCTTGTGGCTAAAGGGTTCTACTCCATGGGGATAAAGCGTCCAGGAGTTGCTCATGTCTATTCCACAGTAGCACCTAATCCCCTACAGTGAACCTGCACCACTGAGGGAAGTTTGTGGTTTGTTTGTTTGCTTGTTTTTCTGGTCTTGTGTCCTGCCCCTAGTGGAAAACCCATAGTAAAGTGTTTCCAAGTAAGTGAAAACTCCCCTGTGTTTGTGGCTCCCCAGGATCTATACTGTCAGGATAGCCCACGCTCAGCATTTTTACAAATTTCTTAAAATTTTAAGTAGCCATCTTTTTCTTGTGCTGTGCCACAGATGAACCAGTTTTTATAACCTCTCTCTCCGTGGAATGGCTAATCTGATTTTGGCTTTTAAGCCTATTGGTTGTCCTTAATCTTAGCTCTCTAATGAACTCCCGAAAATTTGTGAGTTTGTCCATCACTGTTTTTCATTCTTGTAGTAAAAACAGCACTCTCCCCAGCTTACTACATCTTCAGTATGAACAATATTTTTCTTGGTATGTTAATCTAAGTTTAACATGTTCTTTGGTATCTTGATGAAGTTCCTTTATTATCTTCTGGCTTGCATGGTTTCTGATGAGAAGTTTGCTGCCATTTTTATCTTCATTCCTCTAAATATAAGATTTTTATTCTCTGGATGCTTTTGTTTTCCTTTTCCTTTTTTTTAATTGGTGCATTATAATTATACACAGAAGTGGGATTCATTGTTATATATTTGTCCATGCACACAACATAATAATACAATTGGTCAATTTTGTTTACCAGTCCTTCCACTTTTCTTCCCCTACCTCTCCTCCATCCCATCCCTTTCCTGTGTTCTACTGACTCTCTGGGTGACCATTATTTTCTAAAATATTTTTTCCTATTTTTCTTTCCCCTTCAAATATTGAAGCTATGCATATATTATGGCTTGATATCATTGCATAGTTCATTAATTCCATACTTTTTCACTTTTTTCTATTTCATTTTGGATTGCTTCTATTGCTGTCATCAAATGTGCTAATATTTTTATTCTGCAGTGTGTAATATGCTATTAATCTCGTTCAGTTTCTTTTTGTTTCTGGATTATATATTTTCCATATGTAGTTCAATTTTTTAAAAAATCTTCCAATTCTTTCATCAAGTTCATGTTTACCTCTATCTTCTTGAACATATAAAATACCTTTGTAAGTAATATGCATTCATGAATATATCAAAATGAACCCCACTATTAAGTGCAAGTACAATGCACTAATGAAAACATTTAAAAATACATTTGTAATAGGTATTTTCGCATCCTTCCCCGCTAATTATATTATCCCTCTCATTTTGGGGTCTGTACCTCTTTACTGATTTTTCTCCTGATCAAGTATTTTCTTGCTCTGTGCGTGCTTACTTGATTGGATGATGATATTATTAATTTTATATTGTTAGATGCTGGATTTTGTTGTACTCATTTAAATATTTGACTATTGCTTGGAATCAGTTTGATCCCTTTGAGATTTGCTTTTAAACTTTGTGAGGCAGACAGGCAATAACATTTAGCCTAGGCCAATTTGTCCTCATTTCTGAGGCACTGCCCTTCTGAAACTCCACTTATGCCCAGGTATTAGAAGGTTGCTATACCCTGGCTAACTGAAACATGAACTATTGCTAGCATGGGTGAATTGGAGGACCTATGGCCTTTTCCTTTCCAGGGGTGTTTCAATCCAGCATTTGGTAGTTCCTTGCATGTATTTGCAGACTAGGATTCAGCCTTAGGACGGAACCTTTGGGACACCTCTAGAGTGCTCGTTCTCTTAACTCTAAATTTTTACCTCTTCAGTATTTGCTTCACAAATTCTAGCTGTCTTCTTCTGTCTCAACTCCAACCTCTGCTTCTTTAACTGAGCAAGACTGCCAAACTTTGTTCTAGTTCTGCTTTTCTATGGCCTGGAAACTCTTTAAAGGCAATGATATGGGGCAGTCAACTTATTAGTCTGTCTTCTCTCAGGGATCAATGATCTGTACTGCCAATTGTCTAAATGTACGTAAAGGTCCCCCCGTCCACCATTTTCTAATTGCTTAAGGGAAGTGATTAAATGCATTCACTTTTATTCTATCATTCGTAGAAATAGAATTAGTCTATTTAAAGATTTTAAGGTAGAGAGAAAATAGTAAATTTTGTGGTTAAATAATTTTGAGGGACAAATGAAGTATAAATTGGAAGAGAGTGAGAAAAGAGACCCAAAGTGGATTAAGATGCTAATGGTTCTAGCAACAGACAGCAAGAGCATGGATTCTTGGCAGTAGACACTGGCACTGATAAGAAGTCATGGATATAAAAAATTATTTAGAGCAACAGGATCTAGGGACTGACTAAATCTGGGAAAATCAAATGAGATAATGAACACAAGATCATTTTCAAATATCTATTTAAATACTCATTGAATAATTACTGTGTTCCCAGTCTGGTGGGTAAGCAGAATACAAATATAAATAAGACATGGTGAATGGGCTGAGAGAATTAACAGATTTATAAAATAATCATAAGCCAGTGCAGGGACTTCCCTAATGAAAGTATAAACAAGATACTATATTATACAAACAGTGAAGTTGAGGGAAGCCAAGGAAACCCTTAAAGAGGAAGTTATATTTAAGATAGTTTTGGAAAGAACAATGGGAGCTTTTCAGGCAGATAAGGAGACAAAGCATTCTGGGGAAAAATGTGAGAATGGTGATTTCCAAGGACAAAGACAGTTTTACTGTGGCTAAAGGATTAGATATGGTGTATAATTAAGATGTGTAAACATAAAAGTATAATATTACAAAAGCAAGATATTATTATTGCATCTCCAAGGTGATTTCTGTAATCATGGGCATATATCATGAGAGATGTAGAAATAAGTTTTGCTTATGCCATAATACACAAAGTAGACTTTGTCATCAGTTACAAAGCACAGAAGAAATCAATATTTATGCCTACTTCCAATCCAGGCTATAACAAATGCAATTACTTTAAAATGTCTGCATTCATGTACCAAGACAATGTTCAAACAACCCATGCACTTTAAAAGAAATAGAAATAAATATTTGAGATGGCTATAAAAAATGAAGAAAATGTTATATAGCAATCATTATTTTAAAGTTCCCTGTGTGTATGTGAATTCCATTGGCAATCATTGCTACACATCAAAATTATGTGTTTTTGTTATTATTTGCCTAAATATGTGCTTGAAACACATAGTGCTCCTTCTTGATATTTAGTTTTAAACAATATGATGTTGATTTTGACTTACTCTACCTGTTTTCCATTTGGAATTTCTTTCCTCAAGTGTGCCTGTCATCCTCTAGTCCACCCCTCCTGCTTTACTCTCTCAGGAACATAAATCTCTCATCCATTGTGGTGTGGTAGGTGTTTAGTCACCTGGTAGTGCTGAGCAGTGGAGGTGTCTATGAAGCTTACTGCTTCTCAAAAAACATTCAGTCAAATCCATCATGGTCCAATATTTACCTCCACCAACAGAGATGCCAGACAACAATTCCTGAGCTTTTAGAGGTTGGAGTGAGTAGGAAATGAGTGTTGGGTTCTGCATTGTAAAGCAGGTTTCCTTTCTGCTCTTCCCCCTTGCAACTCCAGCTTTACTAGGTCTAGTGAGTCAGCTGCCATTCATCTTTCTTCTTTCCAGCTTTCTTTGTTCTGATGGCATTGTTTGGTTCTTGTTATCTTTGTCCTTGAGAGTTTATACCTTATTTTAAAAATCCTTTTACTATTACTGTAGTGGTCCTTCAGGAGGGACCTGAAAAATGTATATATTCAATATTTCCTCTGTAACTGGAAGTCTTTCACCTCATTCTTTTTTAATATCTATGTCTGTATATTTTGTAATGTACATTATATATTTGTACAATATGTATACATATGTATAATTTATAATTCAGGAAATTCCTACATATTACATTGCTCAGTTTAAATTATTTCTTCTTTCTCTAACAGATAGTAGTATAATTATAAAGAGTTGAAAACCACTGCTCTATCTGCTCTAAATGGTACTATTTTCCAGGGCTCAGAGTTTAACTTTCTTTTCTTTGTGTTCATACTGCTCCAAGGTGATCTCATTTAATTAAAATGCTGCTGTCTTCAAAAACGGATGCGTTGAGTCCTAATCTCTTCATTTAACTCCAGATGTCCAGATTTCCTCTTGATAGCATCACTAGATTGTCTAATTGGTATCTCAAATTAACATTTAAGTCAGAATTCTTGACATCTTT
Source organism: Aplodontia rufa (assembly GCA_004027875.1). NCBI lineage: Eukaryota > Metazoa > Chordata > Mammalia > Rodentia > Aplodontiidae > Aplodontia > Aplodontia rufa. The sequence continues at coordinate 24,009 of PVKS010004461.1, read as the reverse complement.
AACACCATACCCATCACAAATTGCACCTTGCCCAAGCCTCATTTAGCCCAAAGTTGGTATCAAATTTGATTCTATTATGATTCCAAAACCTGAGAATATAACACTAATTAAACCTGAAAAGACTACTTGTCATATAGCTTGTTTTCTGTAGAAGACAGCAACAAGGCAACAAACTAAAAAAATAAATAGATATGTGTTATATGGTTATATTTATTTACATTTGCTTAGGTTAAATGCTATTGAGAAAAATAAAGCTAGGTAAGAGGAGTAGATAGTTACAGGGTGGAAGGTGGGTGTAAATGTGTGGATGACTGTTTTTTTGTTATATCTTCCTCACAGTTTCTAAAATGTCATTTGTGTGTCTGCTTTTGTGCTTTTGTCTTTGCAAATTTATGGAGTAAAATAATACTCATTTGCTACTGTTTACTAGAGTTTGAGAAAGGCACTCAGGGAAAGGCAAATGTTCAACCCTCCATCTACCTGGAGGTTGAAGAATGTTAAGGGAAGATCTTTGTAATAAAGATGATAATCAAGTGAAACTAGAAAGAAGTTAGGTAATAAGCCACATAAATATCCTACAGAAAGGAATTCCAGATTGAGGTTAGTCATAAGTTTAAAAGACCCTAAATGAGGAGTGTGCTTGCTGTGTTTAAGGGAAAGCAAGTCTAAAGTTGCTGAAATGGAGTTGAGAAGTGGAAGGGAGAGGGAAGCCTGTTAGAAAAGAAGGTTGGAGAAGTGGCAAGGGGGCAAATCATTTACTGGAGTCCACAATGAGGACTGTAATTTTTATTTAGAGTGAAATGGAAAACTCTTGGAAGATTTTTAAATAGCCATCATGATTAATATATTTTAAATAAATCACTCTGCTATGATATCCTATGAAGAGACAAAAGCAGAAACAGGGACACCAATTAGGAGTGTATAAGCAAGAGATGATGAATTAGAATGGTAGCGATAGATGGGATAGATGGACTTAGGCAAGGCATGGTGGCAACAACCTGTATTCCAGTGGGATAGGAGGATTGCAAGTTCAAGGCCAGCCTCAGTAACTTAGTGAGACCTTGTCTCAAAAAAAGAAAAAAAAAAAAAGGACTGGGGATGTAGCTTAGTGGTAAAGCACCCCTGGGTTCAATCCTTAGTAGAAAAAAAAATGTTTTGAGAAGTGGTAGGATACTGCATATGCTTGAAATTAGAGCCAATAAGATTTTATTGATGGATTGAAAAATAGAAGAGTCAAGCATATTCCAAGATTTTGACTTGAGCAAGATAGAATTATAGTGTTGTTGAGATGTGTTATTAGCTCAGAAAGTGAATATCAGATAGGTGCTGTAGGTTAGATCAATTAGCTTGGGCATGTGGTTTTGTTCCCACCCGTGTTGCATTGCTCAGATACAGGTGAAGAGTCAATGGAAATTTGGATTTGACCAGATTCAGGGTTTTTCCAGGCAAGTTTATTGGAGAGGTGCAAGGGAACTGAAAGTGTGGAAATGTAACAATTATAGAATAATGGGCCATCTCAGCAAATGCCTTTTCAATCACTTGGTTGCTCTAGTAAAAAACCTAGTAGTCATCCTTGATTCCTCCTCTTCCTTCATTCCCCACAGTCTTTCCATCAGCAGGTCTTATTGCTATCTCCAAGATACATCTGAAATATATTACCTTTTCTTCTGTCCCCATGGGAACCATTTCGACCTAGACAGTTGCCTCCTCTTGGGGCCAGTGTCTAGACCGTCTCTCTGACTGCTCTGCTTCCAACCTCACCACTCAGCAATCCGTCCTCCACATAGCAGCCACAATGAATGTCTAACGTCTTAACATATTCCTTTACTTCAAATCTACAGAAGCTTCCTATTGGACATCAGTTTTAACCCAAGTGTTACACCACTAGATCCCTGATCCCCCCCACTTCTCCTACCTCCTCTAGTACTGCTTTTTCTCATGACTGCTCTGTCACAGACATACTGGCTTCTTCTCTGGTTCTCAAACATGTAAACACTTTCCTGTCTCAGACTGAAGAAATTCTTTGTCCATCTACCTAGACTGGTCTCCTGGTAGCTCTTTACCTGACTACTTTTACTCATTGTTCATGTCTCAAGTTCTAACTACCTTAGAGAAGACTTCAATGAACATAGTATTTAAAGCATCTCTGTCCACATACTCTGTGATATCACCTCAATTCTTTTAGCATTCTTAAGCAATCTGATGTTACTTTTATGTATCTCTTCATCTGCATACACCAACTATTCTAGAGAACAGAAACTTTGTTTCTTTCATTCTTATTCCTATTCCTAGAGTAGACAGTTCTCAAAGTTATTCATCTCAGGAAGTTTACACTCTTAAAAGCACTCAGAACCAAAGAGTATCTTTTAGTTTATGTTTACTATTATTTATTAGAAATTAAAATAGATTTTAAAATATGTCTGTATCCTTTCACTTAGAAATAATGCTAAACCAATGACATATTAACATAAATAACATTTTATGAAGAATAATTCTAATTTCCAAAACAAAAAATAGAAGTGGTACTATTCTTCATTTTGCAAATCTCTTTAATGTCTGGTTTAGCAAAAAATGTCTGGATTCTAGTATCTTTTTCCACATTCAACTATTGTGAAATGTTATTTGGATTACAGTCTATGAAGAAAATCTGTCTTCACATTTATATTTGGAAATATTAATGGACTTTAATGCAATATTAATAGACTTCTCATATAACTATGTGTATCTTCTTTGATACTACACCAAATTTCAGCAAGTAGCAGTTCCATAAAGATTAGTTGCAATGTGGAATCTGAAACCATATCAGTTAGCCTTTTCACCGTGCATAAATTCACTGGTTCATTTTGAGATTTGAAAAGGTCTTTTATCTATGTATGATTTTGTAAATTAATGTTTTGGTCATCTGGAAAATTACCAGTTTATAAAGTTTTCAAATATTTCATTACAATATATAAAAATCATATTTGTTTTGCTCTCATCAGAAAAGTCTTTAAGTATTAGGAAGCTGTCAAACTCACAGTAACAGATAAAATTTTTCGAAAATTCTAATTTTCATTTAGAACCTTTAATTTTTTATTGTCAAATATTGTCTGCTGGGGTTTTTTTTTAATTACAGATTTTACTTTCTTCATTTTTTGAAAAACTATTTGCAAAATACCAAAATTTAAATAATCATAATTTTTCAAAGAGCTGTTCTCTCAAGTAATAATGATTTTCCATGAAAACAAATGACTAATTCAGCTTTTGATTGACAAAAGTGTTGTTCAGTAATATGTTTCATCATCCATACTTTCTATTTTATCACAAAATATTAAAAACATGTATAATCAATAGTTGAGATTTAATTAATAATTTTAATGCCTCTGCTAGGATATTTTTCAATAAATGAAGCTAATATTATTATTACTTATTGAGTCCTTGTCAGTAAGGCATATAATCATGATTGGTACAGCCTGGTGTCATTGCCTTGATTTACACTAAAATACAAGCAGTTTGACCACCATTGCTTTTGCACCATCAGTGTAAATACTAACAGATTGCAAAAATAAAAAAGGAAAAACAGAATTGTATGAATATAGTTTTATCTCATAGATGCCTTAAAAGGGTCTCAGGATCCTACGCACTCCTAGATTATGCTAGAATACATGCTAGCCTGGCACATGGGAGGAAATCATAAAAATTCTGTAATATAAATGAGAAAATGGATTATTCTACTATTTATGCCTATTATTGATTGGGCAACTTCTTTCTTTTTCTTTTTCTTTAAGAGAGAGGGATAGTGAGAGAGAGCGAGAGAAGGAGAGAAACAATTTTTTATTTAGTTTTTCATGTGGCTTTCGTTGCTCCAAGACTTTGTTGTGTATGTGACCTGTGTACTCACCCATGCTGGGCAAGCGCTGTAACTGCTGAGCCACCGCTCCAGCCCCGGGCAACTTCTCTCAAAGTAACTTTTAGGTTTTATCATTTTGTTAGAAGCATTTTCAAGAGAAAAATAAAGAATCATTTAATTGAAAGTACATATCAATATCCACCTTTACATGGAACTGTGTAGATACTGCACAGGCTAAATTAAACAGACCTTTTTTTTCTCTTGAGAAATAAACCATACAGACATAAAGGCCCTAAACAGGGCTAATACTGAACATATGGTTTAAATTACTGAATAATGTCAACTTGCAGAGGGTAGCCATGTATTAGATCAGATATCATTAATGCCTCTTTGGAGAAAATGTAAAATCTTACTAAGTGACATTGAAGAAGGTTTGAATGAATGGAGAGATGTATTTAGATATAGTGACTTAATGTTAAAGACATCAACCATCCCTAAATTACTTTATGAATTCACTGCAATCCCAATCTAAATGTCAATTGCAATAGATAAATACGTGAATGTAATAGACATAAGAAAAAATAGTTATTCTATGGAGGAAACTCCTTGAATCAACAAGACCGAATAATCTTAGAAGGATGGAAAAAATGGTAAAATATATGCATTAATAACAAGTATATTGTCTCAGGAGTTAGGGAAGAAAATCAGCATGAGATACTACTTTACACCAATCATATGGAGAAATATTTGCCAGTTCCATAAAACTAAATGCTGATAGGGAAGCCAAGAATTCCTTCCTACTCGGCTGTAGCCATTATGGAGAACAACCTGGCAAAGTAGTTGCCCCTATCCTGTGTGATTGTGTGCTCCCATTCCTAGAGAGAAAGAAGTCTTAAAAAGTAGCATGTATAATAATACGTTTTTTCACAGCATAGTTTATGGAGGCAGAGAATTTAAAACCTCATTATCTACTACTAGAGGAACATATAAGAAGGAAGCTGTGGAACATACTATGAATACTACAAAACAATTAGAAGCAACACAGATCTTAAAAACAATGCTGGTGAGAGATCAAGATGGAAGATTAGAGTCAGGCAGCACTTTCCAGCTCCTCTGTGGCTTAGAATCAAAACAGATGGAGAATGGCTTCTCAGTGAGGAGGGTGACTGAAGTTCAATAGGACAGTCAGAGATTGGAGAGACCCAGAGATTCTGGTTATTGGAACACAGAAAGAGTGCACAAGCACCAAGCCTATGACATTGGTGCTAGAGCCTCTTTGGGGAAGACACAAAGGGGAAGAGACAGACACACTAAACAAAATTGGCACAGAAACAGCTACAGCACAAAGCAGCAGCCTGAACTTAGCTGATCTGGGAGATACTTAGCAAGGTGGCACTTGAGAAGTCCTCTGCATTTCTCAATTTATAAGCATGGTGCTGTATCTGGAAGCCATGATATGAAGGATGCCCTTGAGCTAGCTTTTTTGGGAAACATAAATTCCCACATTTTGCTCTTCTCTGGGAGTCACAGCAAATACTGCCACACTGTCCTGGTCCTAGCAGAATACCACTAAAGAAGGCCCAGAGAAGAATACATACAGTGAGGTTTTGATTTGCATTTCTCTGATTGCTAGTGATGTAGAACATTTTCTAATATGTTTATGGGCTTTTTGGACTTCCTCCCTTGAGAAGTTTCTCTTCAGTTCTGTAGCCCATTTATTGATTGGATTATTTGTGATTTTGGTGTTTAGTTTTTTAGTTCTTTGTATATTATGGATATTAGTCTTCTGTCAGAGGTGTAGCAGGCAAAGATTTTCTCCAATTCTGTGTTCTCTCTTGACACTCTTGACTAAATCTTTAGCTGTGCAAAAGATTTTTAGTTTAATTGCATCTCATTCATTTATTATTGACTTTAATGCTTGCGCCATGGGGGTCTTGTTAATGAAGGTGGTGCAGACCCCTATGTCATGTAGTGTTGATCCTATTTCTTTTTCCAGCAATTGTAAAGTTACTGGTTTAATATCCAGATCTTTGAACTATTTTGATTTGACTTTTGTGAAGGGTGAAAGGTAAGGATCCAATTTCAGTTGTCTACATATGGCTATCTAATTTGTCCAACACCATTTGTTGAACAGGCTGTCCTTCTTCCACAGTATGCTTTTGTCCTCTTTATCAAATATCAGATAGTTAAAGGTATGGCGGTTCATCTCAGAATCCTCTATTCTGTTCCATTGGTCTTCAATTCTGTTTTGATACCAATATCATGCTGTTTTTCTTCCTATAGCCCTATAGTATAATTTCAGGTCAGGAATTGAGATACCACCTGCTTCCTCCTTCTTGCTGAGTAATATTTTGGCTATTCTGGGTCTTATATTATTCCATATGAATTTGAAAATTGCTTTTTCTATATCCATGAAGAAGGACATTGGTATCTTAATGGGTATTGCATTAAATCTGTATAGGGCTTTCGGTAGAATGGCCATTTTGATTATATTGATTCTGCATAACCGTGAACAAGGAATATTTTTCCATCTACTCAGATCTTCTGCAATTTCTCTTTTTAAAGTTCAATAGTTTTCATTGTAGGAGGTCCTTAATATCCTTTGTAAGACTGATGCCCAATTATTTTAGTTTTTTGGAGGAGATGGCAAATGGGACAGATTTCCTGATTTCTTCTTCAGTGTCCTTGTTGCTGGAGTATAAGAAAGCTAATGATTTATTGGTGTTGATCTTATACCCAGCCACTTTGCTGAAATTGTTTGTAAGCTCTAGAAGTTTTCTGTTCAAGCATATTGGATCTTCTAGGTATAGGATCATGTCATCAGCAAATAGAGGTAACTTGACTTCCTCTTTTCCTATTCGAATTCCTTTGATTTCCTTCTCTTGTCTGATAGCTCTGGTAAGGGTTTCGAGGACTATATTGAATAAGAGTGGTGAAAATGGACAACCTCTTCTTGTTCCTGAATTCAGTGGAAATGCTTTCAGTTTTTTATTGAGCATAAGGTTGGCTGTGGGTCTGTAGTAAATGGATCTTACATAGTTAAAGTATCTTCCCTTAATCCCTATCTTCTCCATAGTTTTGAGCATAAAACAGTGTTAAATGTTTTCAAAGGCCTTTTCTACATCAGTTGAGATGATTATATGATTTTTATTTTTAATTCTGTTTAAGCGGTGAATTACATTTATTGATTTTCATATGTTGAACCAGCCCTGCTTTCCTGGAATGAAGCCCACTTTATCATGATGTATTATCTTTTTAATGTATTTATGGGTCTGATTAACTAGAATTTTATTGAGGATTTTTGCATTTATGTTTATTGGGAAAATTGGTCTGTAGTTTTGTTTTCTTGATGTGTCTTTGTTGGATTTTGGTATCAGTGTTATATTTGCTTCATAAAAAGTGTTTGGGAGTGCTCCTACCCTTTCAATTTTATGGAAGAGCTTATAGAGGATCACTGTTAATTCTTCTGTAAAAATTTTGTAGAATTCTGCCATGTATCCTTCAGGTCCTGGGCTTTTCTTTTTGGGAAGGCCTTGCCTTTGATTGCTGCTTCGATTTTGCTACCTGAGATAGGTTGGTTTAGATTTTCAACGTCCTCCAGTGTTAATATGGGGATGTTGTATGTAGCCAAGTATCTGACCATATTTTCCAGATTATCAAACTTGTATAAATTTTCAAAGTAAGTTCTGATAATCTTCTGGATTTTGTTTTAGTCTGTGGTTATATCTCTATTTTCATCTTTGATTTTGTTGATTTGCTTCACTTCATTCTTCCTTTTGGTGAGATTAGCAAGCAGTCTGTTAACTCTTTCTTTTTTCAAAGAACCAATTCTTTGTTTTGTTGATAATTTGTATTTTTTTTGTTGTTTTTCTCAATTTCATTGATTTCAGTTGTGATTTTTGTTATTTCCTGTCTTCTGTTAGCTTTGGGGTTGGTTTGTTTCTCCTTTCTGAGGAGTTTGAGTTGGAGCATAAGACTATTTATTTGAGCTCTTTCCTGGTTTTTGATGAATACACTCAATGTTATAAATTTACCTCTTAAGAATGCTTTCACACTACCCCAAAGATTTCAATATGTTGTTTCTTCATTCTCCTTAATTTCCAAGAATTTCTTGATTTCTGATCTCATTACTTCTGTTATTCATTCTTCATTTAAGAGGGTATTATTCAATTTCTAAGTATTTGAGTAGCTTCTGTTGTTTTTCTTGTTGTTAATTGCTAAGATCATAGCATTGTGGTCTGACAGAATACATGGGATTGTATCAACTTATTTGTATCTGTTAAGGTTAGCTCTGTGGACTAGGATGTGGTCTATTTTAGAGAAGGATCTGTGAGCTGCTGAGAAGAAGGTAAATTCAGCTGATTTAGGATGAAATATTCTATAGATGTCTATTAAGCCCAATTGATTAATAGAGTTGCTCAGATTGAAGATGTCTTTATTGATTTTTTTTATTTTGATGATCTATCTAGTGTTGATAATGGTGTATTGAAGTCCCCCAGTATTATTGTGTTGACGGGGTTTAATGTTCTTGAGTATTTTTTCCACTTATTTGGGGGGGTTGTAATTGGAGGCATAAATGTTAATTAACATATGTCTTCTTAATGAATTGTCCCATTTAGTATGATGTAGTGTCCATCTTTGCACTTTTTGACTAGTTTTTGATCAAAATTAACTTTATCAGATATTAAGATCACCACGACATCTTGCTTTTTTGGACAACAGGCCTGGTAGACATTTTGCAAACCTTTCACCTTTAATCTGTGTCTATTTTTGATTGTGAGATGTGTCTCCTGTAGACAACATATTGTTGGATTTTGTTTTTTGATCCAGTAAGTCAATCTGTATCTTTTAATTGGGACATTGAGACCATTCACATTCAGAGTTAGAATAGATATGGTAAACTGAGTCTCAAACTTTGTGACTATTGCTGTGTTTTGTGCCATCTTGTGTAACTTTTGGTGTGTATTGTGGTTATAGACCATCTATTGTTTAAGGATTTAGGGAATTATTAGCATGTTCTTCTCAGTGAAGAATTTCCTTGAGAATATTCTGTAATGCAGGATTCCATCCCTTCTTTCTATGCCCCTATTTTTCTGAATGGAAATATTTATTCTGTACTTTTTTTAATTGGATACTTGTAAATTGGTTTTGATTTTTGCAAGAGCTTAAAATTCGAGTTTTCCTTGAGTCTCAAAGGAGACTTTGGACTTGAACTTTGGGTAATCTTTGTGAAAAATGGAAGAAAAAGAATTAGTTCTATTTATTCAATTTGAAAATATATACATGTGAAATGATGCTATATATTTCTAAAGATACATATAATTTAAGAATATATATAAACACATTAAAACAATCACCCATTTGGGGAGGGGCTGTTAACTGGGAAACATCAATTTGTTTGTTTATTGGGTTTTTACCACTAAGCTACATCCCTAGCCCTTTTTACTTTTTATTTTGAGAGAGGTTCTAAGTTTCTGATGTTGACGTTAAGCTTGCAATCTTTCTCTTTCAGCCTCCCAAGTCTGAATTATAGGCATATGCCACCATGCCAGCCTAGGAACAAATTATTTTAAACTTATTTTTTGGGTTTGTTTTGTTTCGTTTTGCCTTGCTCATTCAATGATACTATGATATAAATGGAAAAGTCTATATCTATCCTACCTTCTGGAATGAAGGAAAGCAGAAAGGCAGGCAGGAAGGAAGGAAAGAAGGTTGGTTACGTATATTGTAGAATGGTAACATATAGGAGAGTATTCATATAGTTTGCCTATTTGGGCAAGGATAATTAGAAAATTTGCTACCTACCTCTTTTATGATTGATCAGGGGAATAAGTCAGAGAACTCGAGTTCTTGAGACATGAAAGAATATCTCAAAAATTTAGCTTTCCTAGATCCCTGGATGAAAATCCATCTTTTACTGACCATATCAAATGTATTTGTGTCAATTTTTGTTTAAGTGATCAGCAAACTTTCTTGTCTAATTACTAAGTCTTTGACCCAATTTTCTTTGACTTTTGTGTAGGTTTAGAGATAGGGATCTCATTTCATTTTTCTATATATAGATACACAGTTCTCCCTGCACCATTTGTTAAAAAGGGTATTTTTGGAATCTTTGTCCAGTATCAGATGACTTTAAGTTTGTGAATTTGTCTCTGTGTCTTCCATTCTACTCCATTGGTCTTCATGTCTCTTTTGGTGCCAATATCATGCAGTTTTTGTTACTATAGCTCTGTAGTGTAATTTGAGATTATGTATTGTGATGCCTTCAGCTTCACTTTTCTTGTGCTAGATTGTTTTGGCTATTCTGGATCTTTTATTCTTCTTGATGAATCTCATGACTTTTTTCTAGTTCTATAAAGAATGTAATTAGAATTGTAAGGGGGATTACCTTGAATATGTAGATTGGTTTTGGTAATATGACCATTTTTACAATATTAATTCTGCCTATCCATGAAGATGGGACATCTTTCCATCTTCTAAGTTCCTCTTCAATTTCTTTCTTCAGTGTTCTATAATTTTCATTGTAGAGATCTTTCACATCCTTGGTTAGATTAATTCTCAAGTACTTATGTTTTTGAGGTTATTGTGAATGGGAAAGTTTTTCTAATTTCTTTCTCATCAGAATTATAATTAGAGGATAGGAAAGCCATTAATTTATGAATGTTGACCTTGTATCCTTCTAGTTTGCTGAATTTGTTTATCAGTTCTGTAAGTCATCTGGTGGAATTTCTGGTTTTCTAAAAATAGGATCATTTCATCAGAAACAGAAATATTTTTACTTTTTCGTTCCTATTCATATCCCTTTAATTTCCTTGTCTGATTCCTTGTCATATCCCTTTAATTTTCTTGTCTTATTGCTCTGGCTAGAATTTCAAGAACTATACTGAATAAGAGTGGTGAGCATAGACATATTTGTCTTGTTCCTAATGTTGGAGGAAATGCTTTCATTTTTTCTCCATTCAGTGTGATGTTGGCTTTGTGTTTGTCATGTGTAGCCTTTATGATGTTGAGGTAGGTTTCTTCTATCTCTAGTTTTTCCAATATTTTTAACAAATGGGTACTGGATTTTATCGAATACCATTTCTGCATTTATTGAGATGAGCACATTATTTTTGTTTTTAATTCTATTCATGTGATGAACTAACCAGAAATTTTACAACTGTTAGAAGAAAACATAGGATCAATACTTCAACATATTGATGCAGGCACTGACTTCCTTAACAAGACACTTAAAGCTCAAAAAATGAAACCAAGAATCAATAAGTGGATGACATGAAATATAAAAGCACAGCAAAGGAAACAAATCAGAACATGAAGAGAAATAATGGGAGGAAATCTTTGCCAGCTACTTCTCTGACTGAGGATTAATATCCAGAATATGTAAAGAACTCAAAAAGTTTAATAGCAAAAAATAAAATAAAATAAAATAAACCAATCAATAAATGGACAAAGGTACTAAACAGATATTTCTCAAAAGAAAAAACATAAATGATAAATGGCTGACAAATATATGAAAAAAATGTTCAATTTTCCTAGCAATCAAGGAAATGCAAATCAAAATTATACTGAAATTTCATCTCACTCTAGTCAGAATGGCAATGTTTTAGTCAGTTTTTTTATTGCTGCGACCAAAAGAACTGACAAGAACAATTTTAGAGGAAGAAAAACTTATTTGGGAGCTCATGAATTAAGAGGTCTCAGTTTGTAGATAGTCGGCTCCATTCCTTGGGGACTGAGGTGAGGCAGAAGATTGTGGTGGAAGAAAGCATCTGGGAACATGGCGCCAGGAAGAAAAGAAAGAATGCTCCACTCAACAAGGACAAAATATATACCCCAAAGGCATACCCCAGGAACCTGCCTCCTCCAGCCACATCCTACCAACCTATAGTTACCATTCAGTTAATTCCTATTAGGGCTCTCATAACCCAATCATTTCACCTCTAAACCATCTTACATTGTCTCACACATGAGTTTTTTGGGAACACCTAATATCCAAACCATAACAGGAAGTTATCAAGAATACAATAAATACTGGTGAAAATGTAGGAAGAAAAGTACTTTCACACATTGTTCGTAGGACTGAAAATTCATATCATCTTGGAGAGCAGTATGGAGAACTCTCAAGAAACTAGGAATAGAGCTACCATATGACCCAGTAATCCCACTCCTTGGTGTTTATCCAAAGGAACTAAAATCAGCATACTATAGTGATAGCCACATCAATATTTTTAGGAGTACAACTCACATTAGCCAAGTTATTAAACTAGCCCAGGTGCCCATGAATGGATTAAGATAATGTGATACACATACATACATACATACATACACACCCACACATATATACACACACACACACACACACACATATATGTATCTATATATATATATATTTGTATGTGTAGTGTATGTGTATAAATAAGTGAATAATGGAGTTTTACTTAGCCATAAAGAAGAATGAAATTATGCATTTGCTGGTGAAGGGCTGGAACTAGAGAACATCATGCTAAGTGAAATAAGACAGACTCGAAAAATCAAGGGTTGAATGTTTTTCTCTCATATGCATAAATTAGAGTAAAAGGAAAAAAGGGGGATCAGATATCATAAAGATATAGGAAAGATTAGAGGAGCAGAAAAAAGAGAAAGAGGGGCTGGAGTGGTGGCTGAGTGGTTAAGGCGCTTGTCTGGCATGCGCAAGTACATGGGTTCAAACCCCAGCACCCACATACACAACTAAGTGTCAGAGCAATGAAAGCCATGTGAAAAAACTCAATAAAAATGGATTGTCTGGCTATTTCTCTCTCTCTCTCTCTTTCTCTCTTTAAAAAAAAAGAGAGAGAGAGAGAGGGAGGAGATATGGGAAAGTGGAGGAAATGTGAAATGAATTTGGCAAAATTTTGCTATGTGTATGAATAAACAATGAATCTCACTTTTATGTCTATAAAGCACCAATTAAAAATAAATAAATGGGTGATTAAAAAATAGACCAGTAGAGTAGAAGAAGAGAATGGGAGAGGGTGGAGGAGAAGGAAAGTGGGGGAACTAGAGAATGAAATGGAGTAAATGCATGCATGATTATGTCAAAGTGAATTCAACTGCTATGTATAATTATAATGCACTAATAAAAGCATTTTAAAAACTCATCAGCAAAATAGACTTCACCTCTTTTCTAATAGACTCTTTTAATATTTAAAAAATTTATCAGTAAACTCTTTCTTGTGTTCTTACTGTATTTCCATTTAATTTCAAGTCTTTTCTCAGAGAAAGTGAATAAAAGATGCTCTACCTTTCTCCTATGATAATGCTTCAAGTATTATGATGCAATTGTTTCCAAACTAATTAATTACAACTAATGCCATCTTTTCTCCTGGGCCTGAATTATTCATCAATGTGAAAAGACGTAAACTGGGTACAATAATACTTCACAATGGCTCAATGTGTGCCTAATTGAGAATGAAATTATTTTCAATTACTGCTGCCATGAATCCTCAAAAATAAAAACTAGTGACTGGGAAAACTTATTGTTAGGGTTTGGATTTCAAATGTTCCCCAAAGACTCATGTGTTGAAACCTTGGTGTCCAATACAGCAATGTTCAGAGTTGGGGTTTTTAGAAAATGATTGAATCATCAAGACTCTAACCTCATCAGTGGATTAATCCACTGGATGGATTAATAATTTGAATGGACTACTGGGACATGGTGGAAACTGTAGGAGGTGGAACCTAGTTGGAGGAAGTAGGTCACTGGCGGTATGTCCTAGAGGGGTATTCTTGTGTCTTCTCCACTAGCAGCTTCCTGGCTGACAGGAGCTGAGCAACTTTTCCTTCCCTCTGCCACACCACTCTGCCATGGTGGTCTGATTCATCTCAGGCCCAAACAATGGAGCCTGCCTACCTTATACCAAAATCTCTGCAAACATGAGCCAAAATACATCATTTTCTTTAGCTTTTGTGGTCAGATATTTTGATCACAATGACAAAAAGTTGACTAAAATACTCATTAACATTTTTCTTATGAATTTTAGTAGCAATTTTTTAGTATAAATGTTACTATTACAAAGCATTCTCTTGTTTAACCTTTCAACAATTCAATGACAGGAAATACATAATCATTCTTTCTGCATAAATGAGTAGTGTGAACTTCACAAAGAGGTTAAGGAAACTTGGCTGTGGTCACTGAGCTCACAAATACAATAGGTAGAGCCACCCATTCTGAGCATGTAGGAATCATGTAAAAAGGTTGAATGGGAAGCTACTTTTTAAAGATATTCATTAACAAAATTAAGAAATGGAACCACCATATGATGCAGCTATCCTTCTCCTCAGTGTTTATGCAAAACAACTTAAATCAGCATATGATAATGGTATATGCATTCTAATATTTATAGCAGTGCAATTCACAGTAATCAATCTGGGTGCCCAACAGCAGACAAATGCATTTAAAAAATGTGATACATACATACATATATATCTATATCCATATCCATATGAAATTCTGTATCCAATGAAGTTTTACTCATTCATAAGAAGAATAAAATTATGACATTTCCTGGTAAATGGATGGAACTAGAGAAGAACATCATGCTAAGTGAAATAAACCAGACTCAAAAGTCAAGGCCCCAATGTTTTCTCTCATATGCAGAAATGGGAGAAAGAGAGACAGAGAGGGAGGAAAAAAGGAATAAAAAAGAGGATCTCACAAAAATAGAAGGGAGACCAACAGAATATAGGGATGGAGGTGGGGAGGGCATGAGAATGAAATCTACCAGATTATGCTATATTCATGGATGAATATATCACAATGGATCCTGTTCATATATATTTTTATAATGCACTAATTAATAATGATTATAATAGATGGGAGATCAGTAAAGTGGAGTTAGCAGACCAGGGAAGGGAAGAGCAGAGGGAATGAAAGGTACTGTGGAGTGAGGTTGATTGAATTATGTTATGTGCATATACAAATAAGGCATAATTATAATGTACTGATAAAAACACAAAAATAATAAAAATAAATAATAAAAAATCAGGAAGCTCTCACTCTGACACCTTCATCCTTCCTCAACCATATAAACAATCAAGTTTCAAAATATTTATACATGAACCAAAAAAATGAAAAGCGTTAAATTTCTTTACTGCCTTATATTTGTGGTTTTGAAGCAGAGGAAGATGGGGCAAATGACCAGAGAATCTAGTAAGAAATGTTTTAGTATCAATGTAATTTTTGCAAATCTATTGACTTTTTGAACCTTTAAAAGTTAGTATTAGCAATTTTCAGAATGTGTCAGTGAACTGTTGTGATGTCTTCATTGAGTATAATCATCCTAATTCTATCCCAGATGTTTCCACCTGGATATACCATAAAGTCTTCATAGATGATTAACAATGTATAAACTTTGTTTTTGCACTGTAGGGGGACATCTGGGAGTACCAGCCTCACACTCCTTTTGTAGAAAATGTCCTCTTTTCTAAATTTGGCATACTACAGAGACACAGCTACATCAATGTTTATAGCAGCTCAATTTACAGTAGCTAAACTATGGAACCAAACCAGATACCCCTTGCTAGATGAATGGATTCAAAAACTACAACACACACACACACACACACACACACACACACACATACATGCAATGGAGTTCTACTTTGCTATTAAAGAGAATGATATCATCACATTTGCAGCTAAATGGATGAAAATGGAAAAAATCATAATGAGTAAAATATCCCAAAAACTTAGAGACTTAAGAGCTGAATTTCTTCTCTGATATGTGGAAGCTAGAGTAAAACCCAAGATAGGATGAAAGTGAGCTAAGTTTAATCAATAGACCCACCAAAGCTGAAATTGTACATAAGCTGAGGGAACTATAACCATGTTTAAAGAAAAGAAAAGAAAATGCTGTCTTTGTGTCCACATAACTAATTTCAGTCCAGGGCCTCTCTCCATGTCTTCAAAGTTTCCTGTGACTTAACTGTATTCCTGACCTTGTGATTTTGTTGTTCCGTATTTCCTTGGATTACATGAGCCATTTTAACTCTTGTTGCCTGAATGTGGTAAAATTGATATCCTTCTCTCACCCATCCAATTAATATCTGTTAGAACTGAGATTTACTTGGGTAAGGTGATATCCGTCAGATGGGCTGCCAAGCTGAGTAGGTTAAGTGGGAAAGCCTAGAGCAGGAGTAAATGTCCTGGTAAAAATAACATTAAGCTAGCATAACAAATGTATTTCATCAATGAAAGATACAACAAATTTACCTAGTGAGCATTATGGAGTACATAGTAAAGGCATCAGTAACGCAGTACTGAAAGAACAACAAAAGGAGCTTTCTGATAGCTGTCTCTGCTTCATATATGCTGTAAGATATTACTATACAGTGCCATTGATTATATCGCAATTAGTGTTGTTTCAAGTCTTCAACTCTTTCTTTATGCTGCCGTAGTTGTAACATTCAAAAATGTGACATGAATATAAAAGACTGATATACAAAATAGAAAAAAAAGTTGAGACATATTGTGTTTTCACAATTCTAGGTTGTTTCTCTTCAGTTAATGTGTCTAGGTCGAAATGTGTTTTACAGTGATAATTTTTCAAAATTTCATCAATCATCAAGGAAAATAAGAGTCAGTTGTCACTGTCTACGTCTGTGCAAACCTGTGCATAAAGGACTCTGTTCAACTTAGTTATTGGCTGTTTGAATTTTAAGGTAAATAGGAATCTTTTTTATGTGAAGTGAAAGCCTTTCACTAAAGCATTGAACAACTGCTTCCAGATGGCTTTTTAGAGAAACGATTTTTAATTTACAAAAAAAGAAAAAAATCCTTGTGATTTTATTCAAATAGGATGTGCAGGAAAAACAGTGGTATTCTTCAATATGCCTAGAAAATTCTTTTGATAGGCCTAAGGATACTAAAGGGGTCAAGTTTTGCAATGGATTATGAAATGTAGTGAGTTACCATGGTTTTATCTATAATTGATGGTAGCCTAACCTAATTCTGAAAGATTCTTAAATATCAGACACATGGAAGATTTACTTTCAAGATCTGATTTATTGCTGAAAAGAAAAAAAATTATGTAACTATCTGGGTAAAAGAATATTATTGAATTTCCACCTCAAAATTTACTGTAAAGTGAATGAGGTTTGTCAAAACTGCCAGCGGGGGTTGGGAATTTAGCTCAGTGGCAGAGCGCTTGCCTAGCACAGGCAAGGCCCGGAGTTTGGTCCTCAGCCCTGAAAACAAACAAACAAACAAACAAAACTGCCAGCAACTGCTGGGTGTGGTGGTGCTCTCCTGTAATCATAGTTTCTTGGGAGGCTGAGGCAGGAGGATCACAAGTTGAAAGCCAGCCTCAGCAACTTAGCAAGACCCTAATCAACTTAGTGAGACCCTGTCTCAAAATAATGTGACTCATGGTTAAGCACCCCTGAGTTCAATACCTGATATGAAAAAAAAAAAGCAAAAAATCCCACAAAACTGCTAGTAGCTTATAATTGAGGGGTTTATGTATTTTGTGTGTGTGCTTATATCAGATCACTAGTTGAAACTAGAGTACCTTTTTTTCAAATACATGTGTCTAAAAACAGTGTTGGATTAACTATACTCAGATTAATTGAGTTGCTTGACCAATATTACTATTCTTTTCGCTCTCAATAACTCCAGGACTTGATTAGTTCATACACATTTTTTACTGAAGGCTCTACAAGTTTCTACTGCATATTTTAAAATATCTTTTATAGAAAAACTATGAAAAGTTTTTATGAGAGATATCTACCAGAAAGTATATTAAGAACAATTGATAACATTAAATGAGTTTCATTGCCATTTTAGTTGCTCTTTTTAAACTGTCATGCCGACTGAGAATTCATTGGGATTAAAATGAGCAGACATCTCTACCTCTAATACCTTTGAAACGACCCTGCTCTGTAAAATTTGAGAGTGCTTTGAGGCTACTGATAACTAAGATGGCAACAGCATCAGTAAGCCAGTAGCAAATTTAGCTAGCCATGAAGTGGACCTGACTCAGTTTTTTAAAATAATCTTTAGTTCAGAGTTACAACAGTATTAAAGCTTTTTATTTTAGAATCTGTCATTTTATTGAATTCCATAGCCTGTTCAGAATTTGTGTTCTATGTTGAACACATAACTTTATTATATCTTCATATTTTTTTTTACAAATAATTGTCATGATGTTAATGTTAATATGATATTTTATAAAGCAAAGCGTCATTCTGTAAAAATATTTAATTGTTAAAAAGCAATTGAATATTTTTGCTTGTTAGGACCCCAGTAAGAATCAGTGTGGAGTATTTTAAATCAATATTAACAGATCAGATGTGATTCCTTTGATCTGCTTAAGTTTCATAAATGCTAAGATACTGCAACTTGTTATTACCATTGGTGCCACAAACTGCCTGCCATTGTTCAAGGGAAGCCACATGGAAGCATGATCCAACTGTTTTGTCTTGTATTTATTATTGTGGCCTACAAATTAACAGAACACATTAAAAGTGTTTCCTATAATCCTATACTGTGTTTTAGATTATAATTGCTGCTATTAAATTTAGCTTCATTTGGCCACTCAGAGGCTGAGGTATTAGGACCACAAGTTAGATATTAGCCAAGAAAATTTAGGAAGACCCTGTCTTTAAACAAAAATGCAGATGGAGATATAGCTCAGTGGTAGAACATTTGCCTAGTAAAATGCTTCAGTGATCAAAGAAAGTAACTTTTATTGAAATACTTGTGTAGTTTGGTACATTACTGACTCTACTCTTAAGAGAGAGCAAGTTTTTGGATATGTATTATTTAATTCTTTATTGAAGAAATTGAAATGGGAAAGTGCCAAAGGGAGAACTAAGTACAATTTTAAACAGAGGCATAGCATGAAGAATAAAGAATAGGAAGGGATGATGAAAATTTTTAAAAGAATGACTTTATTATTGTCATTCTTTTCACTAAAGAAAGATTCCCAGACATCAAAAATGAAACCAAAGAGCTTGAATTCAAAAGATGATACTTGCCAGAAATAAATCCACATATACATAAAGTAAATTTCACAAAGGCACCAATAATATAAAGTGAGAAAAGGATAGTCTCCTCAATAAACTGGAAAAAATTATCTATATGCAAAAAAGAACAAAAATGACAATAAATGTGCAATTAAACTCTTGTCTTATACCATATACAAAAATCAACTCACACTGGATTAAAGATTCAAACACAAGATCTGGAATTATGTGGCTCCTAGGAGAAAATCTAAGGGAGGTGCATATGCGCAGACACACACACACATATACACACACACACCCCAAATGGAAGAAAGAAGGAAGAAGGAAAGAGAGAAAATCCAAGGCAAAAGTTCCATGACTTGTGATGATTTTTTTTTTTACTATGACACCAAAAGCATAGGCATAAAAGCAAAAATAACCAAGTGGGATTACATCAAACTAGAAAAGTTTCTGCACAGTAAACAATTTTAAAACTGAAAAGGCAACCCATAGACTGGGAGAAAATATTTGAAATTATATGTCCAATATGGTGTTAGTATCTAAGATATGTGAGGAACCTGTATAGCTCAATAGCAATAACCCAATTAATGGACAAAGGACATGAAAAAATATTTTTCCAAAGAAGACATACAGTCAATATATATATGGGAAGGTACTAAACACCACAAATATTTCTAACATTTAGGGAAATGTAAATCAAATCACAATGAGATGCTGTCTTTCTCCTATTAGGATAAAAAAAAATCAAAAGATCAGGGCTGAGGATCTGATCCAGTGGTGTGTGCACGCGAACACACACACACACATACACACACACACACACACACACGAAAGAAAGGAAAAGAAAAAAATAAAAAGCATTGGTGAGAATGTAGAGAAATGGGACCATTTCCGTTTCTGTTGTTGGTGAGGGTGTACATTACTGTAGTCATTATGGAAAACAGTATAGATGTTTCTCAAAAACTTAAAAATAGAATTCCTAAATGATCCAGCAATCCTATTTCTGGATGTACAACCAAAGGAAATGAAATCACTATTTCACAGAGATATCTTCACTCCTATATTCATTACAGAATTATTCCAATTAGACAAGATATGAAAATTATCTGTAAATTTGTCAACAGATGAATGGATAAAGAAAATGTTACACATATGCACACAGGAATATTATTTAGCCGTCAGAAGAAGGAAATACTGCAGTACTGCCATTTGCAACCATGTGGATGAAACTAGTAGACATGTTGAGTGAAATAAACAAGACAATGACAAATATTGCATCATTTCACATATACCTGAATTCTAAAAAAGTTGAATTCACAAGAAAAGAGAACACAAAGGTTGTAAACAGAGGATCAGGAGTGAGGGAAATGGGAGCTGTTGGTCAAACTTGCATCTATAAAATTAATAAGTTCCAAAGATCTAATGTACAGCATGGTGACTATAGTTAATAATAATGAATATTTGGGCTGGAACGGTGGCTTAGTGGTTATGGTGCTTACCTGGCATGTGCGTGAATACGCAAGTTCAAACCCCAGCACCACATGCACACAAAAGTGTCTGAGCAATGAAAGCCACGTGAAAAACTAAATAAAGTTGACACTGTATTTCTCTCTCTCATTGTCCCTCTTTCTAAAAAAAAGTAATAAATAATAATAATAATAATAATGTTTATTTGAAATTGTTTAAAGAAGTAGACCTTAAGTATTCTCACCATACTAAAAGGTTAAGTATGTGAGGTGATATATGTTAACTAGCCTTATTTGATAATCATTTCACAATGTATACATATATCAGGATATCACATTGTATAACTTGAGTATATATATATATATATATATAATTGGTAAATTATACATTAAATAAATTATATATGACTAACAAATTTTATATTACCAATAAATTTTATTGATAAATTGTATATTCAGAAGTGCTTAATAAGAACTGTTCAAAATAGGAAAGTGGACTATTATTAACACAAATTGTTTTAGAGGTTCTGATTTGTTAAATATGACACAGAAATAATCACACTCCCCCATATGAATCATGATAGAGTGAATTATTATAAATGGTTAAATGACTAGTCTATATTCAGAGATCTGGTGCTGTTTTTCCATAAGAAAAAAATAGCAAATAAACAGTCTGAGAGAGAGTAATGTGAATTTTTAAAAAGTCATTCAAGTCTTGATATAGAATGCAATTAATCTTATCAACTTGGCTTCATGATTTAGCATAAACAGTTAATAAAGTAGCACCCAGTTGTTTTTACTTGAAAAACTGACCTTGTAAATGGGCAACTTGATCTTTTTTTTAATGCCTATTTCCTAGAAATATTTTACAGCCTTAAATAAAGTTTCACTTGAGAATGTTTTTGTTTTTTACAGAAAATAAAAAGAAATAAACCAAATACAAAATAGTCATATTTTTAAGCTATAAAAAGAGCTAATTATTCTGGTGGAAAACCATCAGCCATAACTTGCAACATGGCAGGATATCATTGAAACAAAAATATCCATTCTGAGGCCTAAAGGATCTGGATTCCTATTTTACACTCACAAGATAACTTTATGGGGGTGCCATTCTGTAGTACTTTGACAATTTGCCTGGTTGTTCTGTTCCTCTACTCTGCACAGGAATTACTTGAGAAATTAAAAAAAATCTTCTTTAAATACGGTCATAATTCAAATCCTGAATGCCTCCCAAAGGCCCATGTGTTGGAGGTGATAGAACTTTCTTGAGGTGGGGCTTTGTGGGAGGTTCTTAGGTTACTAGGCCTGTGTTGTTGAAGGGGACTGTGGTCTTCTCTCTTATCATTTACTTCCTGGCTGATGAGTGATTTTGCTGATTTGTGCTCCTACCATGATGTGCTGCCTTGCTACAGGCCCAAAACAATGAGGTCAATGGTTCACATACTAGAACCTATAATGCTCTGAGACAGAATATACCTTTTCTCTTTATCAATTAATTATCTCAGAAATTTAGAGTGATGAGAAACTTACTAATAAAAATATCAAATGAAAGCTATGAATTCCAGGTACAGGAAAAAGAACATGTACAGAAACATTTGTGAACAATTTCCAGATGCTTGCAGACTCTCTGAAGTTCCTATGTACCTGGTGTTGGGTTAACAAACTATTTCAGTGTCACTGTAGGCACAGCCTTTGCCCTGTCACTGAAATTTGTATAATTTCCATAATATGATATTCTTACCTGCCAACAGGTATAGTACTTGCTGAAGGATAAAATAGCAGAGAGGCGCTTTGCCAACATGTAACAAACCTTAGAAGGGTACACACCATCCCACAAAAGGAATGTAAAAGTCCTAGGTATTAGAGGGTATGTCTCACTGATAGCCCCTAGAGGAGTGGTGAAACCTAAAGTTTGTCTAATGTTCAAATTTTATTACTTGATTTTACAGTAGTTTTGATAGATAAATATATGCTTTACACAAGTAAGTATGGAAGAATTTCTATTTTTCCTCTTTTAAATGGTTAAAAATTATCTTTATGACGTTCCAACTCACTTTGATGGAGGAAAAAAAAGGACTCAAAAGAGAAGATGGCCAGTTTCCAAGATTTTCTGCAAGAATAGTACAGTGGTAAAGAAGAATTAAGCACAGCAGTTAAGTATTTTGCTTAGATTTTTTTTTTAACAATTAGGAAATGCATTCATCACAGAAAGTCATACTGTCAAATTGATCCCAATAGCTTATACTGAAGACCTTTTATGAAGCTGATGGGTGAAAATTATGTGAGTCAAGCATTGAATGGAATAATACAGTGGAAAGTTTCCTTCCTACCCCTCCCAGAGGAAAGTTGTATTGTTTTAGAGTGTCAAAATTTTAAAATGTTACTAAGAAAAAGGTAAGCATAATGTTAAAAATCAGTCAAATTTGGGTATGATAAATATTTTAAAAGTTGAAGAACGGACCTATGTTTCCAGTTTTGACAGGGACTGGATTTACTTTCCTTCCTGAAATAAGTAAAAAATCCAATACAAGTATGAAGGATTAGTTCTCAAGACATTGGAATCAGACAATGAATAACAGTGATTCTAAGAGATCAGAAACAAATGAGATGAGCAGCAAAATTGTCCTAATTTATTGCCTAGAAATAGTTTCCAGAATGTGGTACCAAATTGAGGAGTCCAAATGGAGACTGGCATTGTCCTTGAGTTCAAAATGGTAGTGGGGAGTTCAGAGAGGCCAAGGCTGCTAGAGTTTACAAGGCATGGAACTATAAAAAAGGAGACTTCCTGTATAACAAAGCTCCCTCAAGAAGGAGAAATAGCTTTTTTTATTCCTGACGGTACTGGGGCATTGAAACTAGTGGCACTATACCACTGAGCTACATCCCCAGCCCTTTTTATTTATTTCAAGATGGGTTCTTGCTAAGTTGCTGGACAGATTTGAACTCATGATCTTTTTGCCTCAGTCTCTAGAATGGCATCTGCTACCCTTCCCAGATAAAAGGATTTCATTTTAATTTTTGGTGATGCTGGGGATTGAACCCAGGGACTTCTGCATGCTAGGCAAGTGCCCTAAAATGGAGTTACATCCCTAACTTAGAAACTTAGAAATGGTTATATACCTATTCAATAAATTGAATTTTTAGCTAAAAGTATTTCCACAGAGAAAATACCAAGTCCAGATAGTTTTATAAGTGAATTCTACCCAAACATTTAAGGAAGATAACAATCTTTAAAAAAAAATAAACTGCCAGAAAATTAAAAAGAATAAAATATTTACCCACTCATATTCTGAGGCCAGCTGTACTTGGTTACAATAACTGGCCCAAGGCTCTATAGGAAGAAAACAACACGCTAATATTTTTCATAAACATAGATGGAAAGTTCTTAACAGAATTTTAGCAATTTGTACCCAAAAGTGAGTTTCTATGGAATTTTCCAGGAATTCAAGATTGGTTTAACAGGTATTGGAGCTGTAAATTGGCAGTTACGGTGCTTGCCGGGCATACGTGAGGAAGTAGGTTCTAATCACAGAAACACATACACAACAAAGTGTCAGAGCAAAAAAAGGCACATGAAAACTAAATAAAATCAATTCCCTCTTTCTCACTGCCCTCTCTCTATTAAAAAAATTAATTTAACAGTCTAAAATCCTTCAAGGTAATTCATCATATTTATAGACTGAAAAGAAAAAACATGTGACCATCTCA